>VXBX01000122.1:823275-852331 GCA_013400415.1 Scytalopus superciliaris | reverse complement strand
CGTACTTTTTTTTTTTTTTTTTTTACCAGTGTAAAAGAAAAACTAACAGAGCTCCTAGCTGAGGCTATACCTTTTACTAATTTCTGAAGGTAGTTTTATTTCATACTTAAGACCTCTCATAGAATTTTAGACAGTGAATGAGAGGTGCTGAGCACATTTAGTGTCCTAGATATGAAAGCGGTAACAGGATATTCTGGAATCCTGAAGATGGGGTAGGAAGGACAACCTTATCATTCTGTAGAAAATTCTGAACATATTTTTTTGCTCCCTATGTATATGAGATATTCAACACAGAAAATGTAGTAAACATTTATAAGCAATGAAACTTTATTTTAAAAGCCAAAGCTTTCTGAGTCAGAAGTTTTCCTGAATGACCGATACAGGAAAACAACTGAAGAAATGTGAAGATGAAGCACGACTGTGTACTTCAAAGATGGAAAAGAGGGAAGCAAGGAAAAAAAAACGTTTTTAGAAACTATGCTGTGATCTGATGGCTTAGAATTTCCATTTTTCATGGCATCATTGTGTTATGCCCATTATACTACATATTGGAAAAAAACCTCAACAACAACCCCCCTAGATAAATGCAATTATAAATTATTTATACCAGAAAACACTTCTAGATGTCCTCTGGTCCAACTCCTACTTACAGCAGTGCTAGCATACACTGGGCCAGCTTAGAACAAACAGCAGCTGACACACATAGGCAGATACGTAACAGAAAATTCACCACAGCTTTTGGGCTATGGGTCTATGAAATGCAGATTGTCTGTGAAATGTAACCACACTGAGCCCAGTAAATTCCCAAAACCTCCAAGAAACATCAGTAACTCAGGGGGCAGTCAGTTGCTTACTGCCATGCAGGGGAGAAATTCCTTCCAGAGCCGTGATCATCATAATTTTATACCCTGATGCATGGGATTGGATTGTCTGTATTTTAAGAGTCATTACTGTAAATGTTACTGTAGTCACACAACAATTCAGTTATTTTAAAAATTCTTCCACAGTATTTGATTCAGTCACCTCCTGCAGTGGGGAATGAGTGGCTTGATGGAAGAGGATGGACCAAATCACAGCCCTTATCCCTGTAAGGAGTTGCCATCTCAGTGATGCTACAAACCCCCTCATTCTCCAAAAAAACCGTCACATTCTGATCCTGCATATTTTGTTTACATACTTCTGTACTTCTCAAGTACTACAATCTTTCTTTTCTCTTTCAGGACAAAAGGGAAAGATTGACAATCAAACCAATCTCAAGACAAATATTCACTTACAAGTTTAAGTCTACATCACGCAAACAACTGCAGATGCACTGGTTACAGTTACAACTTTTATTGCTTCTTACCGGGGTTTTATTAAAACATTGCTCTATGTGCCACACGTTCACAAAATTATCACTGATTGGGTTAGCATTTCTCAGGACTGTATCAACACGAAAGTGCAAGATAACTATTTTTACCTCAACTTTGCACCAAAATAGGCGCATGTACAAGATTAGACATCAGTCTCTATGCGATGCAAGAATTCATGCTGACAAATGAACAGTGCTTCCCGATATAAAACTTGCATCATTTTGTCACCTTCATACCAATGCAGTTGCATTCACTCCACACTATAGAACAGAAACTTTGCAAAATGAACCTGAAGTAACAAAACTGCCTGGGCTAGACAAGACTTGGTTATCAGTATACTTCTGCTCCTCCAGATACAGACACAAACTTCAACAGTACAAACAATACAACTGCATTCCTCTCAGTACATTGCACAGACCTTCTGCCATTAGTACATTTCAAACATGATGACTGATGTATGGAAAAGTTTGGTGTTCTGTCAGAACTGTGGTGAAATACAAGACCTAATTTTTTAATGTTTCTTTTCTTTAAAACTTCCTTTCCTATAAAAAAAAGGGAGAGGGACAGACAACATAATTTGTAAAAAAACCAAAACATCCTATAAAGAACTTCTGGCTTAGTATAAACAAATGAAATATCAGAACTTACAATCTTCAGCAAAATACAGAGAATAAGTCCATTAGCTTACTCTCCTGGGCTCAAAGTGAAATAGAAAAGGAAAAAAAAATAGACCTACATGATTTCTGTATTTTTGTAACTTGATAGGATGTTAAATACTGTTCAGATTTAAATCCACCTCTGTAAAGTAGCATTTGGCATTTCAATCAGAAATCCATCAGATGTTCTAGTTCAACAATCTTAAGGTTGCTACAATTCCCTCAAGAAAAGATATTTCATGTTCCCCAGAGCGCAGGTATTCTAAGAAGTGACTTGCTTAGTAAGGGGACATTCACGAAATGTTACAATTTCAACCTAATTAGAAAGAAATCTTATTAATTAGATAATCATCTAACAGGATATTAGATTTTTTAGATGGAGGGCAAAACAGACACACAATAAGGCTTCATCTTTTCCTGCCATTTTAAGTAACTGCTCTTTCAAATATCAGTTAACTACTCAAATCACTGAAAGTTTAACAAGTTAATCATAGTGGAATAGGAAAGTTATCTGTTAAAACAACTCCCAATGGCAAAGCAATCCTCCCTCATTGTTTTATGTGTTTATACATATGTATATAATACTTATAGACAGGTAATTTTATGCATGCCCGAATATCTCTGAACTTAAGTTCATGAAAATGTCATTTCTCAAGGAAACGTCTGTAATTTCTGAAAGTACTCTTTCTTTTCAGAATAAAACAAAGATTTAACATACCACAGACTAATTTTTTTCCAGCCAAGTGAAACGGTTTTATCAAAACTACTTGCTGAACCCTATTTTACTTTACTTAACCTAGGGCCTCTTCATTTATTCTAAAAGTTTCTGTTTCAAATCTCTAAAGTATAAGAGAAAAGGGATTGAACCTCTCCTTTTTGCCATCTGCTTCCAGTAACTCTAATCAACCAACAGAATACACTACTCTACACATTCAAGTTTCAGACCATAAAAATAATGTATTTAAGTGGTTCTGTATAAGAGCAGTATATACCTGTAGACTGGTCAAGATACTCCTTCTTCCAGTGCAACAGGGTGGTGTGCTTATTATTTCTATAGCTAGAACTTTGTGGACTCTAATCATATTTCCCAAATAGACCAATTAATTAAAAAGTTCAAAGGCTAACTTACCTCATTCAGGGAACTTGCATCTTCCCTCTGACAAAACAGTGTGAACTTATCTATGCATTTATTTACCTTCTGGAAGTTAGCATAAAGTTTATCTTCCTTTTTCTAGTTAAGAAAGGTGTCTGAACTTCCTCAGCTCTTAAAGGGTCAAAATTTATCATTTCAGTTCATCTAATAAGTAATGTTTTTGCCGAACAAAACCAATTCCCAATAAATTCTCACTGTATTTGTGTGCTCTGATTTGATTTAGAGGCCTGTGGGGAGACACCATTTGGTAGCACAGGAACACAGAGGGGTAGGTGGTGCTGAGGAGAAGTAGAGCTCATGTGCCAGAAGTGTTATTGTGTCAGGTTGATTTATTGAGTGAGCTTCACTTCACCGAATGTTCCGAGATATTTATTTCCCTAAAGGCTCTGCAAAGATATGAACAGACCTGCATCCACAGATGTCATCATTGCTCATTTTACCGAGTCATGAAATTTTCTCAACTGCAATTTGTCCATCTAAAATTGCTGCAACAGAACAATGTCAATAGTAGCTTCCTACTCATACTACCTCCCTCTACTACACACTCTTGCCACATCCACCTCCTAACTTCAGAGAATTTAAAGACACAGAGCTCCTTCCCTCTAGATATTATCAAGCACTTCCTTTTCTTAATCCACTAGGTAATGGAAATAAATAAGAAAATGCAAATAAAGGGAGTAATTAGATGCCAAAAGTAATGAACTAGTTGTGCATATGATCGAAGAGATGAAATGAAAGAATACCGAGTGCCAAGAAAAATGTCCTACTTAAACAAGTTTGAGGAAGAAACCCATTACCTGGAATTAAAAATAGTCAACTCCTGTCATCTTCCTTGGACTTTCTGTTTTGCAGTTTGTTTTTCAACAAGTAGCTTTAGCAAGAAATGAGAAGACATCACTCTCACTCTACTCATAGTAATAAAGAAGAAACAGATTACATTTGGTCCTGATTTGATCATATTGCTGTGTGGAGAGGAAGATATTTATATATACTTACATCTATATACTNTCCTTTAGGGTTTCAGAATCATAGTGTCCTTCTACACAAAGTTTCAGGTGATAGTTGGATTTAAATAATACAATATATAAACAGGATGTTACAAATAACATAATCTCTTCTATGAACTTTATCCAAAATGCTTTTGCTGTGCTACAGAAGATATATTTAAATACACATGTAAAAGTGAGCACTTGTGATCTATGTCAGAATACACTGGTTTATTTAAATATGTTAATATTTCTCATTATGCCATTAACAATAACCTTCATCCATTTGTGAAAAACATTTTGCCAAGCATGCACATAAAAAATTAGCAAGTGAAGCAAAATCACCTTAATTTGCTTTGGACCAGCAAATAACCAACTAATTTGCAGAAATCCCTGCCAAGCACTCATATTAAATGCTTCATGCTTATTTTATGACCTCTGCTGCTCCTCTCCTTCCCAGGCCCTGAATCATATGATCATTAACATATTGCAAGGTCTGAAACTTTATTTTTTACATTCTTTAATTAATGCCTGTTTATAGAAGGCCATAGGACTTCAGATCCAGTTAATGAAACTTCGCTCCCCCAGGCCCCTGGAGCCCAATAGAGAGCTTTCTCCTCTGTTGTTTTAGTAGCTTTTTTCCAACTGTTTGTTTATACACACTTAATTGATCTCTTTAGTCCCAGAAGCATTCCAGAGACACAACCTGTTCTGAGGCAAGCTAAAGTTTTTTTCCCCCTTCTTTATAAAAGCCCTGATTGCCCAAGGTTATCAGTTTTAATTTGAAAGTTGAAGATTCAGCTTTATTTACACTGTCTAAAAGACAAAATTGATATGGGCCCTGAAGTGTTCATTTTTACATTCATACACAGCAGAGTGGATTGCAAACACATACTGTATATAATTATTTTGATGTAGAACTAAGTAATTACTAAACACTGCTATGTCTTGTTTTATTGCATTTAAAGAACTCAGTCTTCATAACAAGTTGAAAATAAGAACAAATCAGCCTGCCAATGCATGAAATTTTCATGGCTCTTCAATTTACATTTTACATATTCCCTATGACAAGAATTTCTATTATGCTATTCTCTTTTTTCTGCTATAATTAAATTAAAAAAAGTAATTGGCTGGTGCTGCACACTGCTGCAATGTCTTAATCACATAGACAAACAGTTTTACAATAGCTTACACCATTTGCCACATGGGGCAATGACATTATTGTACCAGGCTATAAACCAGGAGACAGATATCACATACCAGCTATCAACTACGGTGTTGAATCTCCTGGTGCCTGCTTGTGAAAACAGAGGAGAGAGGTATATTTAGTATGTTGATTGGCAACTCTATGTCTGAAATCTTAATTAAGTACAAGTGACCAAGACTAACAACATGATAAAAGCAAATGTTTCTGGTTAAAATGAGTGGCATTAGAAACATCTACTTTGGTTTCAAAATGTAAAAATACTTGGGCAGAGAAAATAACATAATATATCACTGCTTAAAACCAACAACAACAACAAAAACTAAAAATTTTCAAGGTTGTTTTTTAATGTGAAAAAACCAACAATTAGCAGCCATCAAGTAACTTTACTTCACTATAATCAATCTTTTTCAATAGAAGGATAAGAAAAAAAAAAATGCCAGCATACAAGACATTGTTAGTCTTAATTATAATTTCTTAATCACCAAAACTGATGTAGACAATACTTCCTTTGCATTCCTGTTTAGAAAAGCTACCATGAGAACATAAAAGACTTTCAAAACTACTCTTCCATCAAGAATACTTTTAACAGAGCCAGGCTTCTAACAAATGCTACAGTGTTCATCTTGAAAAGAAATATATTTAAGAACCAATCAAGTCATTTAACTTGAAACTTCTGAGACTTTAGATGGAATTTCAATTAAATTCAAAAGCTGTTAAACAGGATTTCTGTAAAAGAGAAACTAGTCCTGTAAGTTCCCATGTTTTATTATTTTACTTTTCCCAATTTTTGGAATACACATATATTAAAGACTCATCCCAGTTATAAAGTCAGCTGGGATCGTGAAATTAACATCTTGGTGTCTAACAACCTCAAACAAACTGGCATGCTGGAGAGTACCTAACATACACTAATAAGCTTAAATTAAATTCCCTGCAAGAATCACCATGATTGGCTTTTTTTTTTCTTTTTCTTTTTTTTTTGGTCCCCCACAAAGTCACCTTTTGTGGAATGTTTCAGGGACCTGAGAATTTGGCTAGGCAATGAGATGCAAAGGTTGAGGTCCTTCACCTGAGAAAGTTCAAACCCATCTCCACTGACCTCTCAAAAATACACATCAGACAGCTGGCCAGCTGATCAGTGTTACAAATGGCTGTTATTCAAATTGAGCCACCTATGTCACATAAAATTATTTAACATTTTATGATCACAAATAATGACTTCAGAATTAGGGCGCTCACTAGTAGCCTACAGCTCTACACCTAAGTTCTTCTTTAGGGTAAAACAAACACTTTTATCTATTACATGTGGAAACTATGTTCTGGGTGTTGCTCCAGAATTTAAACACATTTTTTGTTTATAAGCCTGTTATTAAAGTTAAATCTAGGTGTATATAAGTATTTCTGGGTGTGATACATAGACATCAACATGCTTACATTTTTTTATCTTCCACTTCAAGGAAGGAAAAAGGATTTTGTACTCTTTCTTACTAAACTAAGTTGTTAGAAGAGAACTTACTAAAATCCAACCACTAAACTGCCTAAGACCAAATCTCAGCTAATTGATGTGTAGAGACAGGAGACCAAATGAGAGCAGCATGTGGATTCTAATTGTGTGGAATGGGAGAGGTCTAACAGTGTCTCAAAGACCTAGCCCTTAGCATACAGTAGACTCCAAGACCAGTACTTGTAGCTCCATGGTTTCTTTCAAAAACTCATGCTGATAAATCAAATCCATCTTGTGTTAAGAACAATTAAGCCACCATAGGGGGGTATTTAGTGTTCCTACTTAAAATCCCAGAAAATCTAATGCAGCTTACCCAAGAGAAGAAATGTGATGGGAGGACTCCAGGGGAATTAGCAAAAAATCTTATAGCTGTTAGTGTAAACTCACTGAGCTGGAAACTGTTGTGTATATATACTTCCTACCTATAAATCTCTCATATCGTAACTGATTAAGGCAGAATAGGCATGATCCTGTTCCCACTGATGACAATGGCAAAACTCCAATTGACTGCTTCATTCCTCAATTTGGCAAAAGAAGAATTCATGAGCTCCCAATTACTGCTCAGCACAAAGGACTTGGATGTATCCTAAGGTTTTTCTTACCTCAGCCAGAAGATATTTTCTCACTTTAACCTATTTAGATTTCTCTTGCTAAGCAGAACACAATGGACTAAAGTCATGCAGAGAGTGAGGAAATCCTAGGAAACTTAGTATGTAAAGGGACAATCCTTGTTAAGGTTTCTTAATACCTCTTACGCTCCAAGTCTCAAAGTCCATTTCTATTATTTTGTATTACCTTCAGTATTTCTTCAAAAGAGCAACAGCCTATCTCTATACCACCTAACAATACAGTCCCAGTACCTGACTAGCACTTTGAAGTGCTACTGTAGCACAAAGTGGTAATGAAAAAATATCTTTATATTCCATCACTGCATCTGCTAAACACTCTGTATCAGGAATGGCACAGTAAAATGTCTCGAAGACTTCAGATCAAAACCAGATAAGGATGTTTATTCCTTAGAGTACTTCTCAAGGTTTTAATAACTCAAATCATAAAAGACTGAAAAATATGAAGGCTATTAAAGTGGAATTTCATTTTTCTCAATTTGATACTTTAGAAATGCTCAAAGGAAACAATGTCAGGTGCTTGCATTTGGAAGGTCACTACTACAACAAGCGTTCCAGGTATGACGCTGTTCTTTTAAAATCCTCACAAAGATCTGCTCAAAGGAACTGGCAACCCCAAGTAACTGTATCCAAATGCAGCAGCATGAGGCAGCAATGTCTATCAAGACTGGTTTTGCTTACGTATGACCTTCCAAGTCAACAGAAGAAACTTTAACATCACAGGCTTTTCTTTCTGCTATAGAAAGGTGCATATATTAAATTTTTACAAAATGTTCACTTTGTCATGATTGTAACTTTTCTTTTTAATTCTTTCCTTGTTGGAACCTGTTTAAACACATGTATAGCTTGGTTAGCATCCATATATGCAAATAACTGATTTCAAAAGAATTTTTTTTTGTGGTCTTTTGTTTAAAAGAATAAAATTGAAAATGGAAGTTAGCCCTAGAGTAAGCCCATTCTGAAATGCAAAGAAAGCTGAGTTTAGCTCTTGCCTTTCCCCCAGACTTTGAAATTTCATCCTTGACTACAAGATTTACCCCATAAATATTTTAGTTCCCACTGTGATATATGGGACTGTGGCACTTCTCATAGCCAGGAACTTAAGTTCTGGAAAAAACAGATTCTAAGTGCATGAAACATCCTTGTACTTCTGTACGAAGACGCAGTCATTCTTGCAGATGTTCAGCAAAAAATAAAATTAGAAGAACATTTACATAAAGTGTGTCACAGTATGAAACTTGGATCCCTGGCAGTATTGCAGTCTTCAGCCTTTGCTGAAGCTGAAATACAGTTAGCATGGTTCACTCAAGTTCTGAGAGCTCTGGTTCACCACCAGAACAACCACAGTTCAGTATTCACTAAACCACAGATTTATGAAGAAGAGCTCACAGACTTAGGAGCAATTTTGTTACAAAAGCATCTCCAATGTTGGCATCACAGGAATGTTTAGAACCCAAGCAAAATATTTAGTCATATTTCACACCTCATCCAAAAGGAACAGGTTCTCATTAGTCTCTTTAATTTGACCAACCTTCAGTCAGGAAAAAGGCAGAAAGTTTTACAACGTCACTATTTATTTGGTAAAAATTTATCTCTAAAGCACAACAAATTCATAACTCTAGGCAACAGACTTCACAGCTGAGAAAAGTTTGTGATGCCTTAATAAAGAGAGAAAATCAAAGCAGCTCCCATCACATCTTATTTTGTAGCCTAGCTTTTAACAATATTTCTATTTATGAATAGGTACTCAATAAGAGAGCATTTACAGTGAGAAAAATTGTACTTCTCCACCCATCAATTTAAGGCTTGAAAATAGAATTCTTTGCCTTTTTTCAGCACGCCACCCTTTAGGGCAAAGAGCGGTAATGAACACCTACTAGTCACACAGAATTATAGTGCTCTTTATTTCACCCAGGGCTGAAAAAATTTCCAAAGGTTTGGAATCCTGAAACCTGTAAACAAAATCTGTGGAGCAGATAAAATTTTAAATGGCACAATGCAATTAAAGCTGAATTCAATTTGAGCGCACCCTGTCCATCTGTCAGAGGGAAACAAAAGCCGAGGAGCTCCATTATTGCTGAATCCCTGCTCTTGTTAATTTGCTTGCTGAGAGATTTCAATTTCTAGGAAGTGCACAAATTAGTGTTCAGTCAGGGCTAGATCCTCAGTAAGTATAAGCAGATGGTGGAAATCAGCCCTAATCAAGTAGCCAAAGCCCTTTTTTCTGTCTGATTAAAGCATTTTAATCCTTTCATATTGTCTGTGGTTTTTAGTAAATATTTTTTTCCCCTCCCCATTTGCTATCATTTTTATTCCAAAAGAAAATGAAATTCAGTTTCTAATAAATTTACTTATTTTTCCAAGAATGTACTTTTTAACCACACTAGTGTACTTTGGGCCAGGCAATGTGGCCAATTAGATTATCCCATTTATTCACTTCACTGAACTTTTTTTTTTTTGTTTGTTTTAAACTGACAACAAAATAGTTAATATACAGTCAGCTAAAGCAACATATACTGTTTGTCTTGCTCATTTCTGATTATCCACTGGTAGACTCCTCCAAACTGTGAATTGGTTATGATTACGATTAAGAAGTAAAAAAAAAAAAAACAAAACCCAGAGTAATTGTGCAAAATTATCATCCTGTGTTTTGTGAACATTTTCTACTTCTGTGGTAGAAAAGATGATTTTTCTATTAGTACAAGCCACACAGATGTCCATTGCAGGAGGAAAGCATGTTTATACCACAAAAGAAGGCCCTAATAATTCATAGATGCCACAGGCATTTGTGAATAATGAGAGCTAAGATTAACACAGAAACATTACAAATATTATTGTGAATAGAATACAATACATAATTAACTCTTCACATTTTAATGAAAAATAGCAGAATTTGTTATTTCAAAGGTTACATATTGTTGAATTTGCACATAATGGTAAGTGTGAGGGAACTGTCTAACTGAACATATATTTACAGAACCAAGATAAGAATACCAAACAAAACAGCAGTAAATTTGATTTGCATAAAATATACATAGTGAAACTTTGATAGCAATTTATATTGCTTTATCCTTTGGAAAAAATATACAGGCAGATTTTTTGAAAACCGAGTATCTTTAGACCAAAATCTGTTTAACATTATTATATGTGTTACACTTTCATGTGTGTATTATATAAAACAGCTGAAAAATATAAACTTTGATAGCTGGATCTACACAGAAGTGTGTAAAACAATAACCTTAGGGACACATTTTTCAAAAACAGTACACAGGATTTAGCCGCACATTTGCCATTAAAATTAATGGGAGTTATTTAGCTATAAATCCTGAAGAAAGGACTTTGAAAATGTACCCCTTAAAGTCAACACCATCAACATAATGCACAAGGGTGGAGGAAAATTGAATTTTGAACAATGAAGAACTTGAATATAAACCATGTGTAGTATTTTCACTGAATGATATTTTGGTATCCTGTAAAGCAACTTTATTGCCTAACTGCCATATTAAAAAACCCACACCTAATATTTTCAGAAATGCGATAAATAAGAACAGATGATTACTTCCATTTATCAGAGGTTAAAGTCACAACAATAATGAAAAATAACTCCTCGGTAAGTATCTGAAATGGAACTAAAATCTATCCAAAGAACATTTTTAAGTCTCCTGAACATGCTTCTGAAAATTTAGGGGTGTTAGTACTGAGGGTTTTTCATTACAGAAATCCTACGTACAAATATATCTCCTATATGCTGATTCCTGACTTAAGAGGGTTGCATTTTTCATGTTTTCCTCTACTTTTCATATGAAAGAACCTTTATTTCTTCTAATAGCCTCAAGCAAGTCTCCTTCTAGTCTCCTAAGCAAACATTTAACACATTAGTGTAACACTTGTAAAGCAGCTTTTCTTTTCATAAAATGAAAGAAGGCTCCAGTTCATCACCAAACTAATCCCATAGAGAGACTTGATCTATTTGTAGTCCCATTCCAACCCTGCTCTCCCAAATGCCCACTTCCTTCTCCCAGGCTTTGGCTGGAGAAGGAGGAAAACCAAAGCATATTATATTAAAAGCTATTTTTCAGCATTAAAAGTAAGCTGAAAGGTTGGATTTGGTTTAAGACTTTGCTAAAAGTTGACCCATCATTTCAAATTAATTTTTTTGAAATAAAGACTAAAGTCAAGGACAATGCCATCCTTCACAAAACAAAGATTCAAATCATGCTTCCTGTTTCACCAAGAAATAAAACAGGATTTACTCCCATGCTCACTCACTCCTCAGTTTACTTCTGGAACTGAGAGGCAGTATCGGTGTCTGGACGAGTACTAAATATTACACCAAAATTACAGACTGATTTCCTATGAGCCACTGAATACCTGTAACAGAGATGCCCCACTCTGCGAGACCAGAGCTGCCTCATCCATTTTCAGGCTTTCATATGATGCTTACTGCTTAAAAACAATATTAATGAGAGAAATTATGTGCCAAGTTATCAGTCTGAGCATGTAAGCTCAGTTCAGGACTATTACCAACTTCCTAAAAATAGCAAGCTCCTATCTGGAACACAACATGGAAAGCAACATTGTGTGTTGCTGCAGCAGGATACATTTAAACATTAAGATAAGAGTAACCTAGATGAATGAGAAGTGAACTCTATACCCGTTCATCTTGTTTTTCACACTCGTGTCACCTTCTTGGATCCAGCCAGAATAAAATTTGTATATGGTTAGAATCAACCAATAGGATGTTGACAAATACTGCTAATATAAAACATTAGATTTCAGTAATTTAGGAAGCCAAACAAATTAAAGGATTTTTTTTTTGCTCTAAAAATATAAATCTTGTTTTTTCATGTCACACTTTGAGATCTTCAGATCCTTTACTGTTTGTTTTATATATTATTTCTTCCTTGATTTGCAATAAATGCCTAAAAATTTGAATATAGTTTAATTTTTATAACATGAACATGGTCATGCATATTGCAAACATATGCATCAACACATCTGTGTTCCGTCCTTTGATTTCTAGAGTACCAGACTTATTTTAAGAATAAAAGAACCAATGCCTTAAAATCATATTCTGTTCACACACAAACAATTTAATATCGTATTTTAAATACACTCTAATGTTAAAAGTATATACTTTTGAAGACATCTGCAACATCTGATTTTTTTTAATGCAAACTCTTCTTGACAGCATGGAGATTCTTTATTAGCCTTTTTATTACTACTACTGCAGCTGTGACCATGAAGTATATATACTTGGTAGAAGACTTGAAATGGGACCGTGAAGAAGTTGTCTGCAAACTGTAAAAAAGGTTTACATATAGTTTAAGTGTCACAGCATTCTTATCATGTTGATCAATATTATCTCATTTGCATATACTCCATATGGCAGCATTCATCTGTTGTCTTTTGCTTATACTTAGACCAAGGACTCCTTGGGGCAGGGACTGAATGTCTGAACTGAGTAGTGCAACTAGAAACAGCAGTGATGTGAACAGGACAGAAAATAGGAAAATCAAAATAGGAGCTTTTCAGAGCTAGTAAACTGTTTACTACTTCTTTAAAGAAACCAAAAAACATAGAATCTAAAATTCATATTATAAACAAAAGAATTTTTTTATTACCAATAAAATAGTCACAGGTTGGACTAATACCCTTAGAAGAACTTCTGAAATCAAGACTGGGCAAGTTTCTAAAAGATACATTAATGCAGATATAAACAAAGGCATCCAAAAGTCTCTGTTATCATAAGCAGATAACACTGCATCACATTACAGGTATTATTTTAATGTAATTTTACAAATTTACCAATTTGAGCAGATATTTTATTTTCTGCACACATATAGTTAAGATAGTTAATAAAATTTAAAACCAAGCAGTTAACGTACTTATTCCTTTGTCTAATGAGAAGACATGATGTACACATATTTTGTTAAATTACGCTGCAGTATGAACTCTACCTTATCTATCTCAAAATTCCTTGATCTTATAACCACACCTCTTAAATGTCATTTACCTATTTTGTGAATATGAAAATATCCTTAAGGTACTTTGGGTATTCTGCATATTTGGCTTTTAGACTTCAAATAAATTAATATTATTGACCTAACTTTGGAAAATTCATTAACTAAACTCTTCAAGGTCTTTTTAGCCACACTTTTCAAGAAAGCTGACTCCTTGGAGGAGATTGACAGGAAAACTCTTTGTAGCATCTTAGCATGTTCTCTGCAATACAGTAGGAAAAAAATCATTAGCTATTCAAAGTAAAACTTTCAGCAAATGTGCCTAAGACATTCTGACCTTCTTATAGTCAGGAAATGCATCTTGCATCTTTATGTGCTTTTAAATATAATTTGTCTAAACTGTCTGAAGTAAATCAAAAAACTATCACTCAATCCTCTCAGTAGAAAGGGTAAATTTTAATTGCAGAACTTAAAACCTCACAATTAAAAGCTGTGTTGCTACTTAAAGCTAGCGCAAACACAAGAATGAGAGTTCATGCATACAAATCAGCTTTTCTATCAGACCCAGAAGGTTTCTGCAGGATAGCCTGATGAATACATTCTGTACCTCCTAAATTTAGGTAGGAAGAAAAATAAGTTAAATATCAGCCATGTTTTAACAAAATAGAAATTCTTTGCTTGCCACTTTGATTTGTGAAATACTGTGTGATAATCCACATGTGATTAGTGAGAATACTAAAATGATGTTGATAATTCAAAGGTAAGCATGCAAATAAAAAATGTGATGAAAAAGAAAATGCAACCAGAAACCAGAGAGGGTAGGTTTTGTTGTTGGGTTTTTGTTTAGGTTTTTCTGTTTGTTTGTTTGTTTGTGGGGGATTTTGTTTTGGTTTTATTTGTTTGTTTGTTTGTTGGGGGGTGTTTTGTTTTTTTCTTTTCTGGAGTGAGACATTTTATGGAAAACCTTTTGGTAAGCAAGCTCAGAATTTATTATTTTCCAGTTTAAAGAAAAACACAGTTACAGGGTTTCACGCAGTCAAACCAACAGGTAGATGGAAGAAAATACTGATAAATATCAACTATGTAAAAATGGGGAAAAATGACAGTGTAATCGAAAGAAAAATTACATACTTCTAAACACTATGCTCATGATTTTATGCCAGATTCTCCGTTGTTTTACCTTTAAAAGGCTCCTTTCATTCAATGGCTCCATGTCAATGTATGCCAGATGAAATTCTAGACTTTTGTTTGCAAACCCTCCTAGAGAATCCAATAGACAGTTTATGCAGCTAAACCAGCACTCAGTTACCCTTATCTGCCATCCAGAGGTGGATATGCTGGCAGGATTTTGTCTATGCTAACTGGTCAATCAGGATTCACTTCATTTTCTCAGAAAGCGTGAAGGAGACAAGATAGAAATGGTGCACAGTGAATAAACACCCTGGCAGAACCTTGAACTCATCCTCTTCAGGAAGGGGCTTAAGGCAGGCATTCCCAATGGACTCTAACCCATCTCCAGATTCCCTACAAAGGTGACATAAAATTTCATCAAGTTAGTATCAAAATATCTAAGCTACCATTTTCTTGCCAAACAGCAGAAACCTGACTGGAATCACATCTCACAACTCTGAACAAATGAAAGTGGGCACTGATACCATCATGGGACCAAAAACCTTTAGATTTTGTATTGTCCACAGCTAGGTGAACAGACTGAGCAAAATTTTAAGCAATTATAAGGATAATTCTTTGAAATTCAGTACTAAAACTGCCATTCGCAAACTTGTGAGTTTTTTTCAATGAAGAGTTTGAAAACAGTCATGTTTGAAGTTCTGGAATTTGGATAGTTTTTGAATGCCATTTGTAAAAGTGGAAATCAAAAGAAAAGCAGCTGTTGGGCAACTAAAGTAACTTCCCTTTTATGTTATTTTATGCCCTTTTATTTAGCCAGTGCTGATCATTTCCACTGGAAAGAATACCCTACCCCCCCATGCCTCACCTAGACCAACGCTTAAACAGACACCTTGTGAGACATGAGGTTAGACTAAGTCAGGGAGAAACAGGTAAACATTCAGGTCTCACGTCTTTAAGAAAGCAGGATAAAATTATGCATTACATACATGGCCTAAAGTGTTTAAAAAGAGATTAAGAATTACCAACCTAAAATCACCTAGAAATAAGCTTTCTGAACAGTATCAATCTTCACCACAAATAATGCAAAAAGTAAATGAAAAGTTCATGTCTCCTCTATTTTAGAATTACTAAAGGATACAGAAATGCTTTACTTGTTCCTTTTAAGAAAACTTTTCTTCCAACCATTACGACAAAAAAAAAAAAAAAAACAACTCAAACCTTTCTTTTCTTTCACTAGAACAGGAAATTTCAAACACCTACTTTTAAATGTAATCTAAAAATCCAATTATTTACTTAATCTATCTGAAATAACTAACCACCAGAAGTTGTAATTTTGTGAACTAGATAATCACAGAATCATTGACTAGCTTGAGTTGGAAGGGACCTCAAAGATCATCCAGTTCCAATCCTCTCACCACAGGCAGGGAACTTGCATTTAGGCTAGGGTAGCCAGGGCCCCATTCAAGTGGAACTTTAACACTGCCAGGCATGGAGCATCCACAACCTCTCTGGGCAACATGTTGATAGAAAGTAATGAGAAATAGAGCAACGTTTCTGAGAAAGTAAAAGTAATCACCCACAGAAAGAGGTGCTCAGGATCCCTATATTAAAAAATTAGTGCAGATCCTCAGTTGGTGCAAACTACAATACATCCACACACTGCAATGAAGTCATGTTAAATTATACCACACACAAAACTGTCCCCAAGCATTATACTCGTGCTCTGTTAAATACTGACGTAATATGCATTCTGAAATGCAGCTTCCCATTTAGACAAGCCTTCTCCAGGAGGATCCCCTTGTACGATACAACTGCCACACTGTTTCTGGTAAAAGGCAGTCAGGGAGGAAATCGTTTTGCTAACACTGGGATAGCATTTCACAGAGGCTGAACTGGCAGCAAGTGGAACAGCCTCCATATAGGAACAGTAGCACAGCAAATAAGAGCTGATACTCAAACTGCTTCTTCAACCACTCTAAACAAAACCTATGAGCAAAATATACAAAATGCTAGATAGTCTATTAAATTGATTTAATTCACAGTAAAAATTCATTTTTGTTTAAGCACTGGATTACTTTAGTAGTCATAGTATTCATTTACGAGTTGGACTCAATGATCTTGTGGGACCCTTCCAACTCAGGATGTTCTGATTCTATGCTGCCAAATACCTCCTTCTGTTAGCACAATATCATTCCTCAAATCATAAATAAATAAATAAATAATAAACCTGTACATGGATATAGTCACTGCCAAGGCCAGCTGTCTTTGCAGATACATACCAGAGGCACAATTTAAAGCTTCTTAAGAAGTTCTAATTCACCCATTTTTTTCTATAAAAGAAAATGTAACACCTTTAAAGAATAAAGAAAGAATACATATACATCAGTTGTTCTTTGAATAGGAATGGGGCAATGAGCTATCTTCCCCACTTTAAATTATGGGAAACTTCTCAGCATGTTAAGCATGAAGGCATCAATAAAATGGAGGCAAGTCTAACTGAACACATTATTTGTACTTTCAAAAATTCTTTCAGAAAGAACATTTAAAGAATGTTTTGCTCCTAATGTTCCACCCTTCTCTAAATTCACTGTTTACCTGTTAAGGAAAAATGTTCTACCACTCTCTGTTATTTTTGCTATTACATACCCTTAAATTGTCAGAATTCTAATATACCATTTATGATGCAGTTTTAGTAACTTGCTTTTGCGAGGATAAAAAAAGGAGAAATTAATCTCTTAGCTGAATTCAGCTCCACTGAGTGGCTTTACATAGGTAGTATCCTCTACTTGGAAGCAGCACCAACACAAAATACTGGCCCAAAAAAGGACAGTGGGACTATTGCTGTCGCCTTTAACACCACCAGGATCTCACATTTTGTTCTTGGCAGTGACAACTGCTCCTAGTTCCTCCATGCAGAAAAGTTCAGTGTTCAACACCCAACGTGTCCCACAGCATCATGCAATACCACCAGCAGAGGTGGATGAAGAATTTTCAGAGCACTATAAAGAGAGGTGAAGGACCAATAAATACATCCTTTCTGTTTCTCCTTTCTTATTTATTCAAACACTCCATACACATTATTCATTGCACTGCCTTTCCATAATAATTAGAATATTACAAAAAAAGTCAGTTCTGTGCTATCAGTGAAATATTTGCAGCTTCCTGAAGTGCTTGCCATCTTTCTTTCAAGCACCACATCTGGAATTTCACCACAGATCATGAAATCAGGTATCTCAATTTTTGTTAAAATAAGTCTAAATAAAATGTGAAGTCTGAGAAGCTATAATGTACATTATCTATTAAGATTACAGGTGAAAAGGGGGAAAAAAACCCAGGCAAGATATATACTGAAATTCAAAAATTAGGATTTTTAGGCAGACTCTGAAGTTTTAGGATGAAAAATCTATATGTAACTTTTGTATGGCATGAAAATGGTGATATTGATGGAAAACCAAGTGTTATTACTCACACATGCATATGACACACAGCATGAAAAGTAGCTAGCACACTTCCAGAAGCACATTAGGGACGCACATTGAAACATGACTATGGAGACTACCAAGTGGTAGACTGGCATGAACATAACTCGTGGAACTAAGCACAGCCTTGTATCTAGCTTTCGTATTATGTCAGCATCAGTCTAAGCAAAGGTGACAGGCTCCAAAAGAAATTTAATCCAGTCCACTTCTTGTGGAGTGGGTGGGTGATGAAGATTCAATGTCTGAAGGCTAATAAATAAAGCGAACCAATAAATAAGGAGTTCCTTAGTGTTTCTCTCTGCATGAAGAGACAAAATAAAGCATGAACTTCGAAAGTGCACCCAGTACAATTTAAATTAATTCAGAAAACAACATTCAGTAGTCTGTGGAAGTGCCAGAAAAAAATCAAAAATTCTAACTAATTTGAAACAGTATTCCTTATATTATTTCTTTTATAACCCACTTTCATCACCCATTACAAAAAATACACATATTTCTGTATGGATATAAGAATAGTAGCATAACATTTATTGCTGTTCATTAGCATGTTCAGTTTGTTGATACATTGCCTTCATATCATACAGGGGGTGATAGGAAATTGGAACAAAAACCAAAAGGCAGTTTAATTATTTTAATTAATTCCAGCTTTCAAAATTATGCAGAATGCTGCTGAATATTTAAAAAGCTATACAAACCAAAAACTATTTATACTGCATTGTACAAAATGGAACACAGTAGAAAAGTACTCTTGGACTCTTTGATAAGTTGCATTGGAAGATACCACAATCTAGATCATAAGTGCAGCTTGTGTAAATATAAATAGGTGTTTGGGTTGGTTAATATGCAATATGTTAACGCAAGTCATAGATTATCAACAATATCAAAAGAAAAGCACATTTGTAAAACTGATTGCTAACCCATAAGAGATATGCAATTGTGAAACACTCTTGCCATGAAATCAGGGCTCCTGGGTTCCCTATATACCTTCACTGCATTTTAACATATTGGACCAACTAACTAAACTAATTAGTTAAAAGTACAAGTGCAACCTGAGTAACCCTCATAAAGAATGTAAACTAGACGGATGGGGAGGTCTATAGGTGTCAATCAATAACAAAATGCAAACTGTCAAGCTTGCTTTGCTAACAAACTGTCACATCAACAATATGCAGTTAATGACTACAAATTAACTGTATACCAGATGCTTGACACTTTGTTATGACACTTAGCAAGCTAGTTGACATTTGGGGGATCAAAGCTTCTTTAATTACACTTTGTATAACATGTGCAACCTTTATGCTAATGTCCACATATTCCTTAGAGCAAGGCTGTTCAGGTGGCAGAGACTGGGGGTTTTTTTGGACTTTGAAAAATTCCAGTAAATCTGGATTTCAACTGAAACAAAACCACTCTCACATCATTATTAATATTACCACCTTACCTAAAATAACTCTTTAACTTGATGTACTATACCATAGTCACTCACTTATAGACACTGTCTGTGTGAAATAATGCATTTGCAAACAGTGTTAACAGTATCTATAAAAGAAAGAAGTACTAGACACACTGCATTTAAAAGCATCTCTGTGTTCAAACTGATGTCTAGAATCAATGCTACACATTGATACGTCTTTCATAAACCAAATTAATTTTCTCATTACACAACGAAATGTAGGACACAGCATTAACAACATTTTTATTTAGCCAGCACTTACTATAGAGTTTGTCATGCTCACAGAAAAGGTATAAACTAAAATCAGCCCCAGGTTCACAAATCCATTGCCTTACTGTGTTGTTACAAAGGTGTGTTTTCAAAAATTTTAACTCTCCTGCTTATTCCTTAAAATATAGGTCCCTGAATTACACAGGTACTATATGCAAATTGATGAATATATATTTCACAGGGCTTTGTAGAAAAATACAACATAATCCTAATGACCTTTTTCCATCCTAGACATGTAACTCAGATTCATAAATACATTTTTATTTGGACTGTGTTAACATCCTTTAATACCACTCAGCAATACAGGTTTTACCATTTAGCAGTTACTACATCAGATGTTAGCTCTGTTGAATGTTAACTGCTATGATTACCACAGTGCATCCGTGGAGATAACTCTTTGGAGGGTTCCTTGATACCTCTGGGAAAATCTTTCAAATTGCATGAAGCACCAAAGCTGGGTTTACAAGTCTCAACCACCTGTCAGTTATTTTATTCTCCTTGTTCTATGTGAGCTGATAAATTAATTTTCTATAAATTCACAGCTCTGTGCAACTTCTGTCCCAACTATGTAATACTCATAAACCAAATCATTTACACTGTTCTTTGAAGTATGCTGGCATCATAAACTGTATTGACCAGATTCATCTAACCTAACATAAGATGTCTAAAGCACAAGCACGTCCATCTAAGCAAATCATTCCCTTATCCTCAACTGAAAGAAACAGGAACTTTTAAGACATAAATCATCTGATCTATTTTAGTCAGAAGCAGATAAGCAGTGCTCTGGAAGTGTTTATTTCTCTTTTACATACCCCAGCTGCAAATGAATCCCTCCCTCAGGGCTTCCAGTATGATCTACCAAAACTATTCTATGCAGGCATCTACAGGGTCATGAAAGAAACACCTGTAGCCTGTCTATGTGAGTGGTTTAGCAAAGCTACTAACTCAGACATCTACCTCTGATCTTGATGGCAAATTTGATCACTTGAAGGTTCAGCACATCACAACCATTCAAAACCATCTAGCTAATAGTTCCTATTAGCAGCCAGAGGCAATGGGAAAAATGGTAAGTCCAGATGCTTCCTAACCAAGTGAGTAATACAAAACAAGGGTAGTCAGTGCTGTAATTGAGAACTTGGCCATCCAGCTGGATATACTGTGTGAGGAAATATATTAGCATGTAGAATATTATTTTTTTGTTTTCCAGGATTCACTTAGATCTTTAGGTCCCAAGAGTGAAGACAATGCCATCACAACTGAGATGGTATCAAAGCCATGTAAGTGATGTTATTTATACCCTTCTATGTATTATTATACTTAATTACTTCATGCCAAATAAAGCTTGTTTGTGTCATAATCTAACTAATGGGTTTAAAATTGTGTATTTATCTGCTTTCCATTACATGGCACAACACTGAATGTGGTCAAGTGACCAGGAATGCACATGCCTATCACTAGAAATCCTTTTAAAGCATCACCCATCATCTACAAAGACCAACACAGAAAACTAAAAAGCCGAAAAGAGGATCACAGAGAAACATGAAGTGAGAATCTGTTGTGTGAATTCCCCATGCAAGGCTCGAGACTTAATGGCTCTGCATTGATACACTTCTGAATACCATTTAACCCAGCTATCAAATCCAAAAGATCTGCTAACTCACTTTAGCTTTTTCCTACCTGGCAGCAGAAATGCATGGTCAAACTATAGAAAAGCAGGAGCTTATCAGGAACTACATTTACAAGCACTATGGTGCAAAGACACTTCTGTTGTTGCTGGTTAATCATCAAAGATACTACTTTCACAATCAGGTTTTGAAAAAACTCAGCAGCAGTAGGTCCACGTCTTAACTCAGTTTTCCCTAATAAACTTTATTTTGGGTAGTGACAGTGGTGCGATTCTATTCCGTAGTCACAGAAAGAGTAAGATTTGGGACAAATCTGATTTTTGAAGTTTTGTATGTTTTATCAGTTTTAGTTTTCAGATTCTTAGTGCAAAAACCACTACATTTTGGCTTGCAGAATATGTAAATAACAGAAAAACATGCCTTAGTAAAACCACCAAATTTCACTGAAGTTAATCTTGGGTAATAGTTTTTAGTCCTTCTACACTAAATAAATAAAAAATGAAAACCATCAAACCTAACAACAGCATTGTATATCCATAAACCTAAGGGAACCTTATTTCCTTTCATCTTTAGAAATATTATTCAGATGAAAGGCAGATGTTTTAGACTGAGAATGATTATGCAACTGATATAATATAAGTGGTTATCTATTAGGGAAAATAACAGAATTATCATTTCCATTATTTTCTATATGCTGCTATAAGCCATATAGTAACAATTCTGTAAGCTTCCTAATATAATTTTAAGTGCTACATGTTTGAAAAAAAGTAAAAATTATATGAATATATCCACTTATGAAAAAAGCTTTCACTGATTAGAGCTCATTTCCCTAATATACAGATTTCTAAAGACAGCTCTATTTTAGTTATGTAAAGCATGTAAAAATTGGCATGTGCTCAATCACAGCTGAATCTGAAATTAGCCTGTCATTTTAGACACCATACTTTGGGGGCGGGAGAGGGGAAGCTCCTCCAGAAAAACTTTTCCTGGAGATTAGGTGGCTAATGGTCTGTTGTCACGACAACATTTTGCAGGAAGATTATATTGGTTTATTATTTTCAACTTTTATTTTCCAGGCAAAATAAAGCAGAAAATGCTATTTCTTCACAAAAGACCTCAAACAGTACTTTTCTCTTAGCAGAATGAACAAAGTCCTCCAATAACGCCCTACTCTGACTCTCATCTTGCAGCCCCTAGAGAAATACAACAAAGCTTCTGACTCAAGTAAGAAGATATGCAACTGTAGGATTGTTTTAATCCACACATAGATACATGCTTATGCATATATATAGTGTTTATGTTGGAAAATAATTCATTATTTCTTTGGGTGTATTGAGTTCAGAAAAAGCTAAATATCTTCTCACTAACTGAAATCAGAAACATTAGGAAGATCCAACCACATTATTCCCATGTTTAGCTTATTTTTCCCCATTTCCTGAGTAGAACATAACTAATTTTTTTTGTTCTGATTAAAATAGACACTGATTTTTTCAAGCTGTAAAAGCAAAACCTACCTTTAAAACCTGCTTAAATTCATCATCAGAGTTCACAAACTTTATGAGAAAGAAGTATTATAGGTCACTGTATAAAAACTGAACTTGAAAGAAAGCTTTCCATCAGTTAGCAAAACCCCTTGATATCCAAGCAGCATGCACATAATGATACTAAAAATCTCACAATGGAACTTCAGAGGGCAATCAAGCCATGAAATATCTCATAAAAAGACAAGTGATTAGCTTACTTACAATGAGCAGCAATAGGAGTCAAAATCACCTCTGTTATTTCTTCTCATGTACACAGCATTTTGCTTTGGAATGAAAGGATCTCACTATTATAACTTTTCAGAGAATGAAACAAAATTTAGGTGATTTAGTTAGTTCATAGACTAAAATTCAGCTTCTCATAAAACAACTAACTCAATGAACCATGACTTGCTAATGTGAATTCAGGCTGAGAAATGTGAAAATCCTTTTTTCAAAAATGTCCTGAATTTCTTAATTAGTAAACTATGAGCAATTTTATTGGTTTAGATTTTTGTATCCATTTCCGTAAAACTATTTATAAAATCTCTTGATTTACCACCGGTATATTTAACAGCATTTTTAAAAAAAAATATTTAAATTAACACAACCTGCCAAAAAAAAGGTACTCAGTGCAATTAAAAAGCCCTACAACTGCTTGATAATGTGTTCTTAATAAGGAGAAAAGTAGTTGGTGGGGTGTATTACAGTTAAGAGGATGTATCCATAGCAGATGAAAGTTTGCTTTCAATTTATTACGTCTAATAAAATCTATTAGATTAAGCACAAAACGTTTGAGCAAGGGAATGGTAGCTAAATACATGAAGTTCAAAAGAAGTAAAAGTTGTTAAAGGACAATCATTTAAAGTCCTATAGAAAGTTCAAAATAGGTAGAATAAATATTTGTTTCACAAAATATAACCTGCTTAAGATGCTAATAGCGAACATTTTACAGGTTTGCAGGATAACGCAACCATTTCAAAATACACAACACACAGAGACTTAGCTGATGGTACCATGTTTGTGCTTAAGCCCTGAAGAAACATTTTTATAAATCAAGAAGATACCTATGGAACTGAAAAAAGAGAGCTTTATTCTCCTATCATGCAGTTTATGAACTATGGAACTATAGTCCACTATTCTGTACAGTTTTCAGTATTCCATAGCCAGTACACGGTGTTTTATATACAGTAACCGGTATTTATTTTGTTCCTGAAATTAAACATAAAAAACAGATACTCAAGTGCTGTATTTTTTTACTGCTTGTTGACTTGTCACATGAAACAGGATCCTGGGACATGACTACCATAATGCAAAAGTAAATCATTCAGGCCTTAGATGTCCTTGGCTGTCATACGGGTTTAGAGTAATCTTCTCAATTTTTGTTTATCCTTCCATCTCCAAAAGCAGTTAAGGCTAGACTGTTATTTGGGGAAATACTACAGGGGAGACTCCAGTCTGGCACTTTCAGTGATAGTTTATGTAATCAATAAGTAAATTAATAATATATTATTTAAAATCTTCATTTTAAATGTTTGGGCAGATAAAGATTATTTGCAGAAATTTGCAGCACCTTCCCCACAGGCTTATAACTATTACAAACAGAACACATAAAGCATCTATGAATTTATTGCACAATTTTAGGCTTTCTCACTCACCCTGTGTTTATAAATGGGGTGCCCTCCTTTCACTTAGATTTAGATATCTGCAGTGCAGAAATATCCATGTGGCACAGCAATACTTCTTTCATAACCAACGGTGCAACACAGGAACTTCTACAGTTTGTTTCCTCTGCCCAGTTTGAACTTCTTTATAACAAAGTGGGTAACAACTTAAAAATGCAGTTCCTTGACTATGAAGCCAAAGATCACTGGTTCTGATGGAAAGTTCTACACTCTAGATATAAACTGAGATGAACCAATTCCACCACTGCAAATCAAAGTATTTTAAATACTCCAAGTACGGGTCCTATTGGTGGGATGTTTAGTAAACCTTCTCCATTTCCCAGTCATGGCTGATGTGTAAAGTATGTATCACATCATCTAGAAAATAGCATGAGAGTCCATGGCCATACAAAAAAATGCAGTTTTCTGGCATAGTGTTAGGGGATTGAAAGAAATAAACTAACTGCTGCCTTGTCCATAGTGCCTTTAGGCAATAGTTTCTAGAGTGGACTATGACCAGGACTACAACTGCATTTTTTTTCAGAGGGGACTAGCTGGTTTATCCCAAAAGACTACGCAAAAAGTGGTGGAGTGGAGGCAATCAGGATCCAGTAAAAAGGGAGCTACTTTGTAGCATAGGAATACCCACAGAGACCAGCTCTACCTAAGGCACCATACACAGAATTAAGGAAAAAACTTTCTAGATAACCATTTAAGATAGCCATTTAAGAGATGCCAAAGAAAATCTACCACAGAACACAAATATTTTAAATATATTTTGGGCTTTCCTTGTTAAATAGACTCAAATTTGACACCTTTTAGAACCATTTTAGTTGCGTAATACTCTAAAATACATATCTTCAATACATATCTTGATTATGAAAACATGCTGTAAATATATAAAAATCAACCTTACTGGTTTAATACAAATACATGTATATACAAATGTATGCATTATATGCACATCAATATATAAAACTATTGTATACATTACGGATATGCAGCTAATTGATTTTTCAAGTGGCACTCTAAAATACAGTATTCAAAATATTCCAAGTAAAGTTTGTAAGAGTGTTTTTCAACTACATTGTAAGTATACCATTAGCTTGTCTTGCTCATGTTAGATATCTGTTTATGCCATGAAGTTCAAACAAACGTGACTTCTTTAAATTCAAAGCAAGCAATTTGTAGGCTGCTCATCCATTATCTCCAAATGCGCTCTCTGTACAAGGTCTACTAAAGTAATGGTTCTTTCATCAAAGCCTAATGGTTTGTTTCAAATAATCAAAGTAGTGTTTATATCACTGTCCTCAGGTGCAACCATTTTGTTTCCAGGAGAACGGTATAGTACATGCTAATGTCACAAGTGATAAATCAAAGCAACTACATTTGTTTCTCTACCTTAACCAATCTACCCTATGTCTTCAACAACAGCAACAAAAAAAATCACCCTGGCATTTGCACTCTGCACTTTATTCTGAGAGTAGGAGTAATTTTGCAAGCAGTAAAACATCGTATGCAAAAACACCCGCTCATTCCTTTCTCTTAATAAGTATAGCTTGACTTATGTGGGAACTAGCACTGTTGTTATCTGAAGCCAGACAGGCTGATGTTTCTCTCCACTACAGTATCTCATGAATCCTGTGATCATTTTTATGCAACATCCTGCTTTGAGTTAAATACAGTGTGTCTGATCAACTCAATTCTCCATAACACAGTGATATAAATTCACTGTCTTTTAAACTTAGCTATCTAAAGAGACAAAAAACCCTTGAAAATTCCTTAACTGGGCAAAACAAAAATTGATCCTTTGGAGGATCTTAGACAATTCAATGGCTATGTAGAGCAGAAGTGAATTTAGTGAAGATCTAGAAACACATTAGCCCTTATTTATCATTTTGTGATATTTTGTTGCAACATTGCTAAGAGTTTTGTGTATCTAATATGATAAGACAGGAACTTCAGATACCTTTTGCACCATGTTGGATTTAGTGTAGTAATTACTGCAGTGATGTTATTCCCTTTACCAAAAATGTGCTGGGAAAGTCAAGTAGGGAAAGCTTTCTGTTGATCAGGAAGCAGAACCTGCAAAGCCATCAATCATGCCCTATTTTCAATTAAAGGAATGACACCGATAGCAGCAGTAGGAGATTCTGCCAGTCCTATTAGATACAGGGTGAGAGTTGCCTATATTATCAGCTGAAGAGGATGAGAATCATGGAATAACATGGGAACAATGATAGACAAGTGAGCTGGAGTGGGCCAGAGGTTCACCTTA
This sequence comes from Scytalopus superciliaris, assembly GCA_013400415.1. Classification (NCBI taxonomy): domain Eukaryota; kingdom Metazoa; phylum Chordata; class Aves; order Passeriformes; family Rhinocryptidae; genus Scytalopus; species Scytalopus superciliaris. The sequence continues at coordinate 825,464 of VXBX01000122.1, read as the reverse complement.
TGAGTTTAAGTGCAGATCATCATTATCTTCATCAGCATCCGATATCCAAGGAAACCTAATACTCACATTTTGTTCAAGAAAGCAGGCAGGAACCACTGCACAATTGGGTGAGGTTTCTGAATTGAGAAGACAATATACTGCTGGGCCTTTGGTAAAGTTACCACACTGAACGTGTTTGAAAAATATCCTTAAAATTGTGAGCTATAGTAAAACAAACAAGCAAACAAACACCTTTCCATTCCATTTGTTTGGAAATCTGAAATGCAAGACTGATTGTGAAGCAAGCAGCTACCTATACGCCAGGTCTCCTCATGACACCAGCCTGCTTCCAAGATGACAGAATTTAGTAAATCACCCAGACTTGAGGTAACTCTCAGGAGTTACTGTGATGCATCCTGACACACAGAAGGAGGGCAATAAAAGTCTGAAATTAAAACTAAAAATTCAAATTTGGATAACTTTTGTCTTATGAAACTTCCTACCAATTAACATTAATTCTGAAATACAAAAGCATAAGGAGAAAAAAAAAAAGAAAATATTTTTAGCAATACTGTGCCACAGTGTGGTTGTTTTTTGTTTTGGTTTAGGGTTTTTTGTCAAAAAAGACAGTTTATTTTAAACATTTTTTCTGGGTTTTGCCCCAAAAGTTGGCCTATAGGGTGTTGGGTTTTGTTTTGTTTTGTTTTTTCAAACACAGGCCTGATTCTAAGTATTAGACTTTTGGTTTTAATTGTGTTAAAAGACCTGGATAACTCCTACAGCAAGTGAAATTAAATGACATGAAGAAAATGTGGAGCTTGAGAAGACTGCAGAGTACCTGAATCTTCTTTCTTTACACTCTTAAAATGCTATATTTATTCTTTTCCCAAACTTACCTGAGGATGCGGGAGGTAAGCAAAAATAACTTTGGTGTCACCTATATGCAAATAAAAAGCATACCAAGGAAAGAAATGGCCAAGAAAAGGCTGCCTGAGTTTTGGTTTAGAAAATAGGGACATCAAGAGGAACTAAGAACAGTAGTTCTCAGTTTGAGGAAGGTGTCTGGAAAGCATGGAAAGCATACAAAGACACGTTTGGCTTCTCTTTCGTATTCGTTTTCTCTCAGCTGCTTGTCCCTTAGTGGCAGGAGAACAGGAGATGCCTTCTCAGAACCAGTGTTTGGACAGTAGGTACCAAAACAGATCACTAGCTGATAGCTTCAGCATACTGAGGAGGCAAGCAGGCATGTGAACACAAATACAGGGAAGTACTAGAACATTTTACTGGCTTATTATACTCATTTTCATCTTCAGCCACCCCTAGCCCTGCGGCTTGGTTCCCTACACCTCTCCATTGCTGAAGCCACTCTCCTCACAAGGTAGCTTCAAGTATATGAGAAAATTTTGGAGAAAAAAAAAAAATTAATTATGCCAGAGGAGCTACCAAATGAAAGGAAAAGAATCGGAGGTTTAAGACATAAAGTCAGAAAGGTAAGAAAAAAAAAATCCCACTTCTCACTTTTTTTATGCACATCAAGACTACTACCCAACATGTTAAGATGTATCAAATGTGCAATCCCAAGAAGCAAGACAAAGAAGAACAAAAATTTCCTCTGGCTAATTTTACCCAATATAGAATAAACTCCACAATGAAAGTGTGAGTAAGTTGATTAAATCTGACATTAAAAATACATTCCTACCAATGTGCTTGAGTCACCACAAATAACTTTCTGAAAAATAAAAAGGAACCACAGGATATAAATTCTCCTCAGTTCATTAAGGTGGGTATTTTATTCAGTGAAAAAAGCCTTGAAAACAAAGACTTACTTGGCTAGCCATCTAACACTAAATAGTGATTAATTTTCTACTACCACACTCCCTATTAGTATTACTCCCAAATGTTCAGTTTAATTTAAGTACTTTCTGATTCATGAACAAGGGAATAACATACAGCTATAAAAAGGTAATCCAATCCTAAAATGGCCTTAACCCCCATAATCTGCACTTCAATGGCAAGGGAAACTGTATAGTTTTGAAACTGTAATCAAGATTTTTTTTTTCAAACACACACACTGGAGCTGTCCTTTGCTCCCATCACTTATTAGATTACAATAAAACGACCATGTTCTCTTTATGGTGGGAACACAGCGACCCTGGGGTGATTTATAATCTTGTGAAACCTTGTCCACACTGCTGACCAGATCTTTTTTT
>VXBX01000122.1:788165-817244 GCA_013400415.1 Scytalopus superciliaris | reverse complement strand
AAAAAAAAAAAAACAACCCACCATAACTGAAATACAGCTACCTAAAACTTTTCAAATTTGTGCATTCTACAGCAGCTTAAGTTCCTCTGCATTGAGGCCACCAATTTACAGTGTTGTCTTCATCCTGTCCTGAGTCATGTACTGCCACTCCTACCTCCATCGTGCCTCTGGGCACTAAAATTTGTGCCATGTAGGCAAGACACTTTGAACAATTGGTCCAATTTGAAACTAGTCCTTCCGAAAAGGGGAACAAAAAAGGGTTTAATTTTCAGCCGGTCTGAGCAGGGAAACAACCTGCTTACCATATTCCTGTTTAATTAGAACACTGTTGTTCAGGGACAGCGGAGAGTTCTTAACCTTGTCTAGCAGAAATGTGTTGCAGCCTGTCTTGATCTACATAAAATGAAAATGTGGTTATATCAGAGCATTCATCTCACTTTTAATTTAGCTCACATAGGTGAGAATATTAGCGAAGACACTGCTGCACTGCCTTCATCAGGAACTGGCAACTGCAATGCTTAGTACAGGATTTTAAAGGGACAATACTCAAGCCGCTAGACCACACTGCCAGACCTCCACTGCTCCTGTTACAAATTTACTGGCTCCTGCTTCAGTCACCCTTATCTTGTGCTGTGAAAATATACCCTAATAGTGCCTAATTTTTTCATGGGTGCTATTACTAATTCTTGCTTCCCCAGTGTGCATTCTTCTAGTGATGCTATAAGCACAAAATATGAAAGCCAAAGTTTCAAAATGACCACAAATTTTAGTGTCTTTCTGGACTAGGAAAGCAGACTTCTGCTGCATGTGACCCACTTCTCCCATTATCTTTGGGGGACTGATTCTTCCAGAAATTACAAGACCCTGACTTCAGAGTTAAAAAAAAAAGAGTCCCTGAAAATCTCAAGATTTTTTCCCTAATCTTTCATATTTTTCTTGAAATTGCATGTTGGATGTAAAGCTAGCCCAAAGAGCTGGATTTCAAGAATCTTGCCTTCAACACAAAGCTTTCACCTGTAGAAAAAAAAAGAATACAGCATAATCTGTAATCCCTTTTCTATGACCCTATTCAGATTGCTTTCACTCAAATAAATGTGCCTATTTGAAATCTGAACCTGAACTACAGCACTTCTATAAACAGCACTGGGAACCTCAAGAGAGCATTCCTATCAAGTGCACAACTACCTCTAGTAACTATTAGATCTGATAGGAAACACAGTAAATGATCAATAACAGTCATGTTTTGTCAGGGATAAGACCTGTTCTACAGGAGCTGAAACAGCTACCTGGGCCAAGAGCACTAGCTTCCTACAAGGTGTACTGTTGTTCATCACCAGATATGCTATCAGAAAGCAATACCGTGGTGCAACTCAAGGTACTGATGAGCAAATACTAAGCAAAGTGAGTTTAGTTATTTAGAATAAGTGAAAATGCCAGCTTTATATTCCACAAACACCACAGAATCATTGAATCATTAAGGTTGAAAAAGGCCAACCTTACCAACTAAACCATAGAACCAAGTGCCACATCCCATTGTTTCTTGAGTGCTTGCAGGGCCAGTGACTCCACCATTGCCCTGGGAAGCCTATTCCAATGCTTAACTACCCTTTCCTTGTAGAAATTCTTCTTGATGTCCAACCTGAAGCTATCCTGGCACAATTTGAGGCTATGTCCTTTTGTCTTGTCAGTAGTTGCTTGGGAGAAAAGATTGATTTCCACCAGGCTACATTGATTGATTCCCACCAGACCTTCCTCTTCAGGTAGAGAATAGTAAGGTCTTCCCTGAGCCTTCTTTTCTCCAGGTTAAACAACTCCAGCTCCCTCAGCCACTCCTACAGGACATACCCTCTATACCCTTCACCAGCTCTGTTGCCCTGCGCCAGACATGCTGCACCATGTCAAGGTCCTTCGTGTAGAGAGGGGCCCAGAACTGGACACAGCACTCGAGGTGTGGCCTCACCAGTGCCAAATATAGGGGAACAATCACTTCCCTGGTCCTGCTGGCCAGGCCATGATGCCACTGGCCTTCCTGGCCACACTGATGGCTCATGTTCAGCTGCTGCTGAACATGAATATGAACATGAACATGTCTTTTTCCACCGGGCCACTTTGCAGCCACTCTTCCCTAAGCCTGTAGCATTGCATGGGGTTGTTGAAACCCAAGTGGTGTCTCAGCCCACCAATCCAGCCTGTCCAGATCCCTCTGCAGAACGTTCCAACTCTCCAGCAGATCAACACTCCTGCCCAACTTAGCACTGTCTTGCAAACTGACCAAGGGTGCACTCGATCCCCTCATCCAAATCATCAAAAAATATATTAAACAGGACTGGACCCAATACTGAGCCCTTGGGGGACACCACTAACCAGGAATTAGATGCAACACTGTTCACCTCTCTGGGCCCAGCCATCCAGGCAGTTCTTAACCCAGAGAAGAGTGCACCTGTCAAGGCTATGGGCTGACAGCTTCTCCAGGAGAATACTGTGGGTGACAGTATTGAAGGCTCTACTAAAGTCTAGGCAGATACCTTCCACAGCTTTTCCCTCATCCACCAGGTGGGTCACCTGGTCATAAAAGGAGATCAGATTGGTCAAGCAGGACTTGTCTTTTCTAAACCCATGCTGGCTCGGCCTGATACACTGCTTGTCCTGTGATGGCACTCAAGATGAGCTGTTCCATAACCTTCCCAGTACCAAGGTCAGGCTGACAGGCCTGTAGTTCCCCAGATCCTCCTTATGACCTTGCAGATGAATGTCACATTGGCTAATCTCCATGGAATGAAGGAGATGATTTCATCCTCATACAAAACCAGGCAGGACCTACACATACCCTGTGCTCTCAATTTGAAAACTGTTAACTTAATGGTTGCATTTGGTTAGGTCAGATTCCACAAACCAATGAATAAACAGCCTCTCTCCAATGACACAATTAACAGACCAAAATTCAGAGATATGGATCTTAATGTTTTACTGTTATAATCCTTCCCTGGTTTCTACATCTCAAAAATGTCATAAGATTCTCCACTGTCTTTAATAAAAGCCAACACCTCAAAAATACAAAAATACCCATAGGAAGCTACCTAACCAAAACAAATTTAATAAGAAATTCTAATTCTACAGTCCATTATAAAAGAGAAAAATATTAACAAATGTAATCTTAATATCTTTTAAGATAACTGTCATCATAAACATATCTGAATGGCATAAACGTGCTACAGAATCACCAAATCACAGAACTGGTGAGGTTGGAAGGGACCACAGTGGGTCATCTGGTCCAACCTTCCTGCTTAAGCAGGGTCATCCTAGAGCACCTGGCACAGGATTGCATCCAGATACTGCTTAGCCGAAGTCTGCTCATTCCTGCAGTCTGGTTACAGACTGTATTCAGTGTGTCATTTGAGGATGCTAGGCATCAGTCAGATGCCTTCTTACTTTTTTTTCCATTAATTTCAGAAAATGTTCTATTACTGGACTATTCCTTGAACTTGATTCAACAATCTCAATTAATTGTTGGGTTACCCTAGCTATAGTCAATAGTCCCTAATCATGTATTTTATCTCACACTGTTTAACACTTAGTAGAGCTATTTGCTAGCAGATTAAAGGTTAAAAGTGCTTTTTTTTTTCCCCCGTTTGAACACTGGTCTTTCAATGTTGTTTGATCTTGAAAAGTCAGAAGATATTGTACCTTAGAGCATGAGTCTACTATAGTTAAAGGATCAGATCTGGAAAGTCTGGTATTTTCTGTATTTAATGACCCTATCTCCAACCACTTCCTTTTTGACTCTGAAAACAGGAACTGTTCAAAATAGTCTTAAAACAGATTTTCAGTAAAAGTGCCATTCTTGTCATTACTCATGTCATTGGATCCTGATTTTTCTCAAGAATAAAAACCCACAAAGTCCTTTCAGATAACATCTTAAAAGTATCATACCTCAACAAATGCCAGTACTTAAACAACAGTTTCACTCAAAGAAATCCAAGAAAATATCATCTTTTTACTTAACAGTCCTGCTTTTGGAGCGTATTAAGGCAAATGCTTGCTCATATTAGAGTTTATTTTTTGTCATTCTTTACTGCTGTTAACCCAGCAAAACTAACACAACTTTGCTCATTCTAAGGAGTGACAACCCTGTTCCTGCAGCAACAGTATTATCAACAGAACTCTCTGCTCCACCAAAATTTTAGTTACATCTATACAGTCCCACTAAATACCACCGTTTACCAAAAACAGCTAGGCTGTGCAAGTATAAACAAGGGCAAAATAAATGCTACTCATGAGCACCTGAAAGAAAAAAGGACTGCAAAGAGAAAAAAAACAAAAACAGTGGAAGATTTAATGAGCTCAAGCTATTTAACTTATCAAAGAGAAGGAATGAAGATCTGAAAGTATCTATCCGGGAAACAAAATTTCAATAATGTAAGCAGCTGATAAGCATGTAGCAAGCAAATGTAGATGTGGGAAANAAGAAAGGAAAAAAAAAGAAAAATTCCAACATAACAGAAGGTAGAGACTAAACAAACTTACACTAAGATGTGAAAAATCCCAATCACCTTATATCTGAGAAAAGTTTGATTACTCTTCCGAATAGTTCTTTAAGTACAAATTATTACAGAACCTAAAGCAGAAACCCTAAACCTGTATTACACAGACAGGCCATTTATTTACTTTCTATATATATTTATCTTCCTTCTGGCATTAAAGGTATGAGGTGCCTCAACCTGTCTTTCCTGACTGCTTGTTCATATGCAAAGGAGCCTCACTACTTTTCATGAATGCAGAACATCCAGTGCCCTGTTTGTAATTTCTTCTTTAAAGTAATTTCAGCAGTTTCATGAGGAACACTACCTCCAAAGAAACATCTCTAACTAGCAAATTCCCTCAGCAAGAGACCTGAGCTAGTTTCAGTAAGTTAGGGAAAAAGAGTCATGCTGATATGTTATTATTTATTATGAGATGCACACACTGAAACAAAATGAGAAAAGTCAGCTATGGGCTTTGAAACATGGAATCAGCTCGTGGAATTATTTGGAAAGTGACAGAGCATAAAGAAGAGAACAAAACCATACGCACCTTTGTGTACATCCCGTATTCCGCTAAGATGACTTGCCTACACACCCTAGGAACTAGCCCTAACAGCCTGGATAAAGAAAGAGTTAATAGAAATGTTAGTGTGTTGCCATATTGGAGGAAAAGGCATAAAGTTGAAGGAAGATATTCAAGACCAAAATTGCAGGAAAAAGTACATAAATGCCTTAAAAAATACCAATTAAATGTCTTTTATAGTTCAGGACCTTTATAGTGAAAATTATTTTTAGCTTGCAAAAATAACAATCATATTTTATTTTGCATTTGCAATTATCTGAATTAAGATGCAGGAAAATATTTGGAGCTCCCTACCAAATTTTTAAGATGTTTCATATTTGGATCTGAATGATTAAGTGTGTGAATAGGCAAATTTCCTTTTGAACTGCTTTCATACTTGAACTCAAACATCTTTAAGAAGGGGTGGAAGCAATTATTTCTGTTCTGATAATCTTGAGAAAAAACGGCAGTAGAACCACAAAAGGCAGAGTGAAGAGTATTTTAAGATTCACAGGAACACTCGCTTATCCAAGGAAATTCATTTTAGCTGATCTAAACCTCATGCTCCATTTCAAATGGCTTATAAGATATCAGAGAATGGCACTTGCTAAGACAAAAGCATTTTGAAGTCTTAAAGAAAAATAGCTACCAGAGATACAACTGTAATAAAGCTCTTTGAAACTAGTAAAAGCCTCAAATACAAGCTCATTTAGACATGAATCTATTCTTCTGGAAAACGATTTGCAAATATGAGACATTTCCAGAGCAGTAACTAAAATACAAAATAATTATGTTGAAAATAAAAAGAAGCATTTGATTATGAGTTGTTTCATGAGCAGGTCCGTGGGCACAGATCTGCAGTGGCACAAAAAATGATTTCTATTAAAACCAACAATCAAAATATTATCTGTATTTTAAAGAGCAACCACAAAGCTGCAGAATTATTGACTAAACAGTAGTACAGGCTTAATATTCACCTTTCTTAAAACATGTATTTTCAACAATGGCTACAAATACAGACAAAAAAGATATTTACATTGGAATCTGAGATAATTACAAGTTTTACAGCTTTCAGCTCTGACACCCAGACTGCTATCTCAAATAAGAAAAACTAACAAAATTTTAACCTTGTAGGATTCTGAGAATGTTAGTTCACTATAGAATGGTCATTGAGGAAATGTCCACATTCACATGTACTAAAACACACTTGAAGCTTAAAAACTGCCTGTATTGATAGTCCATACATCTAGTGTGACAGGAACATGATGTCTGAAATGCTTAATCAAAATACTCAAGCTACATAATTTTTATCTCTATCATCGGTACCCCCTCAGTTCATCCATTTCAGGATTCTACATACATCTGAGTTCACTAGCTGTGCCAGAAAAAAAGTGCAAAATTACTTTTATCACATTTTAACTCCATGTATGTAGGGATACAATAAATCCTATGAATATGTCTGTCCTCACAATCTTCTGAATTACTTCAAAGCCCAATACCTTCAAAAAAACCTGGATAAATAGAATATCTTGGGCAGAAACCAAGGGAAAGAAAATGTTCTCTTCACTATATTGTCAATCAATAGCTTAAAGAAGTCATTCTTTCAAAACATGAACCATCATCTCAGAATAGTGATAATAATAATCAAAATACTAACAGCAATGGTGAAAGATAATAATGGTAACTTTATTGAGTTAAATTTCTCTCCCCTTTAAATATTTTAAAGGGTTTCTTAGCAGTATAATTAAACAAAACAAACAAACAAACAAACAAACAGCTATATAACTTTTATAACTAAATATACATTATAGCAGCTCAACAAGTATGTTATTATGTAGTTCAGCTTGGAAATCAAAGGCCAGATCTCCATGTTTTCATTGAAGGTCTTGCTTGCAGTCACAGCAAATGCTAAATCACTGAAAAAACTCAAGGCATTCAATGTGAAACACAACTTCAGGGGGGAGGGGAGGCAAGGCAGTAAAAAATATAGATTGTGTCTACAAATGTAAAATCTGGCAACTATATAAATTCAGATTTTTCATTAACATAATTAATAATTTCAGTGACCAATAATCCCAACAGGGGCCTTGATCATTTTAAATACAGGATATGTTGAAATTAACATAATTCTCTTTGAAAGCTTCTGAGGAGTAGTTGCTTGGGTAGTGTTTTAATATTGATCTGTAAAGCTAGAAAATGCAGACCTGGGTGGCTGTCTCATCCATGAAATCCCTGTTTAGTCCATACACAGCAGCTAGAGAATTACAGGCATATTTTTCAAAAATACTATCCCAGGATCAGCCTTTGAACAAGAGGAATGTTTGGTATACCTAAGTAAGTAAACAAAATTCAGTAAGAAAAAAAATCTATAAAATATTTCAAATATTCTAAAAATACCTCAACTTTGTATTTGCCTAATTTTCAAGTCCCTTACAAAATGGAAACAGAGTGATTGAACCATTTTTGTTTGAGTTGGTCATCCCTACGCCAAAGAGTTATGAAAAATGCACTTCCATTGAAAATGCAGGAAGGTAGAGGTACTACCCATTAACCCTTTTACATTCCAAATCATCATGTGTAGCAAGTAATGCGAGTGCTTTAGTAAATGGGTATTGGCATCTTAATAAGGAAACTACCTGCTTTAGACAGTAGGGTAGTACCTGGTCTTCATTAAGTCTGTGGGCATCTTCCTATTGCCTCAATGTTCACTGCATCATAAAGATTAAAGAAATCTATATTCTAGATATCCCATGTAGCAGAGTGTTTAAAACATTATAAACATTGCAACAATAAATATGAAAAACTAAAAGCCACTGAATATTCAGTACTATGTGAAAAACTGGCATTTGTTCATGTTAGAAAATGCGCTGATGTTTTTAAAAGATATAGCAACAATCAACACCTTTCATACAAGACTACACACTCAATTCTAGACTTCACAAAAGACTTATCACAAACATTCCTAAACCTCCTGATATCTTCAGAAATTCAGACAAAAGACACTCTTCTCGATTGTTCATCCTAGTAAATCTCAGACACTAGATTTCAGTGTAGACAAATGCCAAAGGGAAAAAAAATCAATCAAACAATTAAAACAGCCTACTAAATTTCACTATATAACAAAGGAGGAACAGTGTGTGTTACATAACTTACAAAAACAGCAACACATTATCATAAATCCTACTGACAAAAGAGGAGCTGTAGTTCTTTGGTATTAGAATGGTTATACTACAGAGGCAGCAAAATAAATGGCAGAAATGTGTTACTTTAAAATGCCCCTTTTTTTCATATAGAAGTTATTTCTATAGCATAAAGTTCCATATAACATGTATGCAAATGATGATGAAATCAGATTAGAGAAAATACCAGAATTCACAAGCCAAATAATGGACACCCTATAATGGTAAGGTGCTCCCAACTTCCTGAAACAAGCAGATGTGTCTTATGGTTACTCTTAGCATCAAGCCCATGTTGAAGCCCTATCAGCATAATTACTGCCTTCTTTGCATGCACAGCAGACCTTAATGAATATCACTTCCAACAATACAAAGTACCTTCTCTCCACTGTGGACGCTTGGTGGTATATGTTATCATCTTGATACAGAAAGTTAAGCAGTTAAGCCCCTTACAGTTCAAAATACACCATAAAGTCTACAAACCATTACTGCCATCAAAAATGGACTAGATGAATTAATATTTCAGAAATTCATTAAAAATTTAAAATACTCATTTTTACAACTTCCTAAGTTTAGCAGAATATGTTCTTCTGCCAAATCGTTTCACATTTAAGGAGGAGATAGTTATTCCCAGGAAAATATTGTTAGCTTTAGAATTGAACCACAATTTCTTATGTCTTCTTTCAAAAAAAAAAAAAAAGTTGCATATATCTTACAAATTCTTATAACAAGACTTAATCCTACCAGCACCAAGATAAACTATCTCACATCTCACTATTATAATATCTAAAATATTTTATTTAATATAAGAAAGTTTTCATAATTTGTTCAAATTTTCAGCAGCAATCCCTGGAAAATGTGATTTAACCACTGTGATACAGCTTAATTCTGAAATTCATTAATTTCTGTGATTTGACCGTGAAGAAACTGCCATGTTTTTTAACCCATTTTCCAGCACTACAGCTTTAAATTATTAACTCTGAGAAATCCAGCTGTAGACCAAATGCTTCTGACAGAAGTTATCATTCTTCATCCCAATAAAGTGATAGTGAAAAGAAATATAACAGCTAGAAACCAATCTTTCAACTTGGTATCCTACACCCCTCCTTCCATGAAACATTCTATGTGCATCATCAATACAATTCCAAATGTTGCCTTATTCTCTAAAAGCCTGTTTTGGTTATTTTGCAGCCTCACAAATAAGGCTTCTCTATAAGGCAATCTTGTCTTGCCCATTATTAACTACTTCTATCTCTTATGACATCTTAAATCCTTCCCCATTTAGTTCACGTCGCCCGTGACTGCTGCATGGTCTCCAGGATGCAGTGTTAGGGTAGCCGGATTCTCCTCTGCTTTCATTGCCCATTGTGTACCCAGACAACAGTTCACTGAAGACGAAGATTGCAGGAGCAAGCACTTACAGAAGTAGCCATGTATGAGAGTATCCGTAGGCATGGATATAAAAAGGGGAAGGGTTATGAACAGTAATCCCACTTTATCCAACAACCATCTGAAATTAGTATTATCTGTACTGTAGACAGAGCCATTGGAAGAACAAAATATTGGTATGTCAGTTAAAGAAAAGGTACATAGAAAAAGCATATGCACAAAAATAGTCTTCAGATAATTTCCAATGCTCTGTCTGCAACATCAATAAAGCCATCAATCCTATTTTTAGACTGAAAAGATACCAACTTCTACAGATTGTTGTAGATCTGAAGTACTGCTACATACTTGGCTTGACAAAATTTCCACATGATGAAAACATACTGTAAGGATCTAGAGAACTTTGGCTTTCCTGTATAATTTTGTCCACCTACATAACTTTCGGGTTTTATTCGGAATGGCTGTTATATTTACTTCTTTCCACAAAAGATGGGTACTTCGGGCCGGAGGTTATGGAAACACGTGCCTTCAGAATCCTTGACAACCAAACTCAAAGTAACTAGCTGTAGCAAAACCCAGCTTGCTCTGCTTTAGCCAGACTGAAGGCAACCACGAAAGAAAACAAGAGCGATTTCTTTTCTTCCCCTCTTCCTTCCCCTTTAGAAGTACTAACAACTTTTCTCTTCTAGTTTAGCCACGGAAGGAGGAAAGTGATAATCCCTTTGAAATTCAGCACTTAACACCTATACGGTAGGTGATAATTGCTGCATTCCAAGAGGATTAGCACAGTGGAACCCACTTTACAGTGAAGTCAGACCATTCTAAACAGTGAAATTTTGCTAAAACCCTGCCTACCCAGGGAAATTTTGAGTTGCCCACTGTTTCTGGACAGACAAGGATCTTGTAGCTTCAGATGTGTTTCCATCACATCTGCAAAAAGTTGCTGAAGAAATCAACTATTGTTAAAAACAGATTTAATACTACTAATAACAATAATGAAGTATTCCTAAAGAAGTGCAAGCTAGTATAATTTTATGGACACTGCTTGTGAAAAGTGCACAGGTTATCGCAGCCTAGCTTTTCTTACAAACAGTAGAATATTTCCATCATTATTTGGCAGGACTATGGTAAACTAGGTCCTCACAGTAAAACAGTAGTCAGTAATTTAATACTGTATCATAACCCAGAGGTCTAAGTGACACTGTCTGATCCTGCACAGCTATATGAGGTCCTTTCTGTACTAATAATGTGCCATTAACAGGGGAAAAATAGTCCTAAAAAAAGCAAGATGCACGAGTGATGCAAGTCCACTCAAAGAAACAGAATAATTTAGGGCTTTCACTCCACCAGCACAGATATAGGCTCAACCTAAGTTCCAGGGTTCTTTTGTGCAGCACCTTGCAGAGAGTAGGGGATGCTCTCTAACAAGTGGACTTCCTTCCCTTAACAAGGGAAGATATGCAAGGCATGGAAGATGGTGCACAGCCCATCTCACCTTTCCCTGCCACCAGAACATGGCCAGAGAGAGCATCCAAAGGTTGAAATCAACAGTCCACTTCACACAGTCACCCCATTTGTTTTGCAACATACCTCAGGCCAGCTACAAGAGTTAGAAAAGCAGATTTCCCAGAGAGAGGAGACTGACTTTCACTGTGTTTTTCTTTCTAAGATTTTACTTCTCCCTTCATTAGAGCTGAACCCCCTCCTGTTTTCTCCTCTTAAATATAGAGGTAAAACCACTGTATAATCCACAGTTCATCTCCCGGGCCAAACTCGGGTCATTCCTGTTAGGTTACAGGAAAATTTCATGGCACACAGGATGACAACACATAAAATTGAAGGCACAGTTTCCACCCCTTCTTTCACCACCATCACTCATTTCTGTCCCCATTGCCCATTCACTTGTAACAGCACAACTGGTGATGAAAACAGAGGGTGAACTGTTTTCCCAAAACAGATGAGGATTAATAAATATAGTAATGAAGGCAGGGGGCAGAAGTAGACAGCATTTTCAACCTAGACTCTGATCCTGTGCCGAAAATGGTCACACACGACTGTACAGAAATGCAGTCATGATGCCTGGAGAAAACAGAAGAGAGACAAAATTATCTAAACCAGTCCTGCTATCAAAAAAGGCTGTAAATCACAGCCTTACCTTTACAGAAGGAATATAAACAATAGAGATGTTTTATCTCTTTAAAGAACCACTTATTCCTTTATCTATCATATTTATGTGATACATTTATTAACACATCACCTACTAATATATGGATTTATTTAATACTTGCTTTTCATTAACTTTCAAATTGCTTTTATATCCTCTCTGTATGAATGCTCCAGATACTGATCTCTGCAGAAGAACAACTCCTAGCCAAATGCTGTTTATTTTAAAGGGGAAAAAAAGTATCAGGAAAAGTTTAATATATTAAACTTGTTTATTTTTAAATCTGTTTATGTATAAACATATGAATTTATTTTTTTTTTACTTTTCTCTTAAACTTGTAAAGTATGCCTCAAGTTTCCTTGTTTCGCTGCCACACATTGGTAACAAAAGGAGGCTAAATTGAGAAAAGCTGACAGCTGTAAATGTCAAGATTATTTCCTCTTTATTACTGATACTCTTTTCCACAGAGCCCTCAGATGTTCTGATCATCATATATGGCAAGTGAGCACTTAGGAACAATGTCAAAGAAACTATTTCAACATCCAGGCAACTTTTAAAACCAGACAACTCCTAAAATGAAGAAAACTCCCAACAGCCAAGTAGATTAAAAATGGTGACTGAAGATGGAATTTTCTCCCAGGCAAATTGCCAATGTTTTTTTTTAAAGGTAAACTCCAGCTTTTAACTCCAGCTTTTAATTAGCATGAACACTCCTCCCTATGAGCATTGTCACTGCCTGGATCCTCTTAAAAATGAATAAAAATGGCATCCCATGACTGTGCTATGGAGCTCAGATTTCCAGCAAGAACAACAGAGAAATTAAACACCGCTGTCTATAAGCAGAGCTACAGAAGTTGAATGTTGGTATACCCAAAGGGAAAAAAAATTTTTAGAAAGCAAACAACACCACAGTCAAGTGAATATAGAGTGAAGTAGGGGTAAAGAAAACACATTTAAGCCTGATTATCACTTTTGCTAATGGAAGTTTTTTGTAGTTACTCCTTCTTCTGGTTCTGTAAACTGGATTCTCTACCACAAAAGCTAAATCAAGGATGATAAATATCTTCTGATTTAGCTTCCCTTCCTCCCACAGTTCAAAATGAAGTGAAAGTTATCCTCAGCCTGGCCTGTCATGGTGGGCAATGGTCCAAATCAAGAAAAGTGGGTCAAGCATCTTTTAAAGCCAGTTATTATATGCTTTAGCAAGCATAATTATCTATTTGTTTCTAATACAATGCTGTTTCACACAAGATTTTGAATAATAATTTTTTCCAAGAGTGGAAAATTAACATGATAATAATGAAAACAATACATATCCACTTGTCTAAAGTAATGTATGTAACATGATTATCTTTTTTTTTCCCCAATTTCTATGTCCACTGCACCATTTTATAATTATTAGAAGATACTCCAGGGCATATGTTGTGCTGGTATACAGCGACTTCTCTGGTGGCTGAAATCATTCAGCCTGTGGACTCGTGAATCACAAAGCACCCACGGCTTAGCAAATCCTCGTATGACACATGTCATGTCATATCTTATTGCTTCAACGCAATCCTTGCACTCCTACCATATCACCAGTAGCCAAACATTTAACTACAGATGGGCCGAGCATCACTGACATCATACCCCCCAGTGCATCCCTGCTCCCACCCCCACCTATTAAAAGCACAAGGCATTTTCCTCTGGGCTTAGGACGAGCGCTTATAGTTGGTATCAGAGCATTTGCAGGGTGTCTGAATTTTGTTCCAGGAGCGCTGTGTGGATTTAGTAATTCCCGGCAGTCTTTGATAGGTGTTTAAAACCACTTCAAGTTAGCCAAGCAAGTAATTTGTGTGGTGAGAGTACCAAGGAGTTCCTGCATCAGACATTCCTGGGAGGTGCCTGCCCAATAGCAGTGGGTACAACCAGCACTCTAATCACTGCTGAAATCATTGATAGCACTGTCTATCCACACTATGACAGACAAAAGCTGAAATGTATTAAACATAGCAATCCATCATCCCGCAGATGGGTAGCAGGAGCCAACAGAGTTCAGAGGGAGCGACTCCCGCTGCTAACAATGGCTGAAGTACTGACAGTTCACTACTCCTCCTTGCTCCTCACCGGGCTCTTCTCCCAGCTTCCCAAGAGCAATAAATGAACAAACAGTCCACTGAAGAAGAAGGATTTAAATGCTGTACACTACTGATAGCTATTATTCCAACTCAGAATGTCTACAAACAAGCTTAACAAGACATCAGTTCTCATCTTTAAAAAAAAGAAAAGAAGAAAAAAAGAAAAAGAAAAAAGGTTGTTACATTAAGGAATTCTGAATTCAAATAAAATATGAACCCAAAAGAAAACCCCACCAAACTCAAAATTGTTAGGTGTGGAAATCTCATCTGAATGTATGAGAAGCTGATGAGCTAAATATCTAGCACCGGCAGCTGGCAGCTGGAGACAAGCTACAAACAACAGTGCTCCAAATTAAGAAGTAATTTATGTGGAATACATCATTATTTTAACATGAAGGATACAAAGCTCTAAAGGGGAGAGGAACAACTAGCAGACTTTTAAAGAAAAATAAGTCCAGAACAAAGTATTGCTATTTATGAAAGTTGATCTTTCCTGACTTATTTCTTGTAGGACACATGAGTCACACAATATAGCCAAAGGAAAAACTGCAACTACTAACACCACATTAGTAAAGTATAAAAGGGAAAGACACTTTTCTTAGCATTTCAGCCTTGTCATTTCCAATTTTCTGCTCTTTGGACATGCTTGTATTCAAATTCTGGAACATCTATTCAGCATATCAATCCTAATTAGACAATCTGGGTCTGGAAAGGATGAGAGCTGGGTCATTTGCATAATTTAATCATAAATACTCAGTGATACATATTTCCAAATGCATTTGTACAATTATCTTTTCATCCTTGGGGCAATGGTATTAATATGATTAGGCAATATTTCTGGAAAAAACAGACAAGTATGCACTCTTTTTAACTGCAGCTTAGGGCGATATGAAAAATTAATTAATTTCTGAAGAAAATCAATTTCTGTACGTGACCACATTAGACATTGCTAAACCAAGACACAGAGTCCTTTCTCAATCAGAACATTTTATCATTCTTTTCCAAATTCTGATTGTTATATGAACATTTCAATAATAAAACCGTTAGATTATTTAAATTATCTTAATGCATAGGCATTGGAAAGGGACTATTTCTTCTTTATGTTACCCTGAAAAACATGGTGTATTAAAATATGTATTGTTTGACCAGTCAATAGGAAACCTTAGCATTTGGTCTGAACTCATCTTATGTGATCTTTTATTAATGCACATTATACCGATTGAATTCAAGGACAGCAGGAAATAATTCAGCTCTGAAAACTGCAGCTGAAAAAAGCAGAACCATGCTAACCTAAAGTATTATAAAATTACTATAAGGTTGCTTCCTTGTTTGTTTTGCTACAGAGAATTAGATAAGGTGTTCTTTCAACAGAAGCATACACATTACAAAAATGTTGTGACATATGTGGGATACAGCCAAGCACCCAGGTGGCTAATCTCATTTTTAGAAGAAAGATACTGCTTTGTATGTTAATTGGTGCAAAAAAAAAAAAATTACATTTATGTTTTTATATGTACCGTCTTTATTTCTTCTCTATCAACAGAAAAAGTAGAAATTACTGCATGCAAATGTTCAATATTCATTTAATTTGCATGAAGGTGCTTGAACAATTTTTTTATTCTAACAAGCTCATTTTTCATGCGTTTTGTCTTTCATCCTAATCTAGCATCTGTCATTCCTTTTTGAAGTTATTATCGGCCCAATTCCCTCTTGGACATGGTTGCTGGGTGACCGGTATCTTAGCACCCACTTTGACAGGAACAGATGTGAATCTGATCAAGAGATTTCCCATGAGTACCTGAAATCACAAACAACTTTCGGGAAAAACAAACAGCCTTGCTGTCACCGTCCCTCTCTCACCCTCCTTCCCATCCCTTCCCCCACCCCCCCCCAAAAAAGAGTACCAGAAAGTTGAGGCAGACTTACCCAGCATCATTGAAATGCATTATTATTTGGCAGGTGAGTTCTCCAAACACCTTTCTAGCCATTTCTGCCTTCAAACAGCAACTCTCAGCTTTAAGTTTTAATAACCATCCTTTGAATACTTCCAAAGATGACTGTTCGTTTCTAAGGTCACCATCTTCTAAACGTTCTCACATTGAACTTGTTTTCATCACATGACTGCTCTCGTTTAAATCAATGGGATTACTCGTGTAAGCAAATTTCACATGCACACAAGCACCCACCAGTTGTGTTATAACACCTGACTCACATTTTGATTACAAATAATGTTCTTTGATCACTCCCACACTTGGTTGTCACTATCTGTATGAAACTCCAGCTTATGCAAACTCGAGTACCAATAGTGATAATATTTAAGCACCTGCATAATTTTATTCTTCTAAATCATCCAACTGAGATACTATAAGCAACAAGACTTCTTACACAAACCAAAGCTTCCTTCCTGCTTGCAAGATTAAGACTTTTATATGCAATCCATATCACAGTGACTGTATTCACTGCTGCACTTGTGATATCAAAAACTAGGGGGAAACCTGGGAATTATAGCTATAATGTTTGAAGTTAACTTAGAATCATACATAGCATAGGTAAGAATTTTCAGATTAAGTGAATTATTAAAAAAAATAATAAAATTCTTCTTCATTCCCATCTAACATCTCTGTCACAAGAATCTCACTGAACATCACACTCTAAAGCAAAGCTTATTTCTTCCTGCTTGCTTTCCCAGGCACTACTCTAAACACAGTCTTACTTAGCAAAGAGAAAGGACACAGTTATGATCCAAACACTGAAAATTTGATCATACATATGTAAACTTTTAAGGCTGCATGTGACAGTAACACCAGATAAATTTGCTTTAACATGCTGTCAACCAGCCTTTCACTTATGCCTCTTCACTATGCTACTCTTCAGCATTTTCCCAGCCCCATAGCCTCAGGGCTCTTGTCCCTACTGCCACTGCTAGGGTTAGCAACTGCTTCCACTAAGAATCCTCTGTATCTGAAGTTTCCACAGTGCCTAATAAAATAGGGCTTCTGTAAAGAATTGTAGATTTTCGTCTCCATTTTCTTCAAAATCCAGAGAAGTGTGGAAAGGGAAGAAAATAAATAGAAGAGGAAAGGGAAAGGAAGAGTTTGAATTTTCAAAGATATGAATTTGTTCCTTCATTCTGAGTTGTTTTTCTATGATCAAAAAGATACCAAAGGAATTTTTTCCTGTCTAGTTTAGATGCGAAGAAAATTTCAGACAAACATTTAAATCACAATGAAGGATTTATTGCCACTGCAGCTGATCTTAAAGATTTCCCTTATTTACTCCCAAAATCAGAAAGCAGCCAAAACGTTTTATTGATAAGTCAACTGCCTTAGACTAGTCTGATCTACACTTATTCTGGATACAGCAAAATTAATGCATCTTCTACCCAACTTATGAACAACAGAACTACAAAGGAAAAGCAAAGCAAATAAGTAAATGTTTAAGCCCCCAAATGCAAATGGACCTCTCTACCTTCCATTAAAAATCATGTGAGAAAAAATCCATTATCTGTGTCTTGGAAAAAAAGTCCCCTTCTACCCACTTAGGATATCAGCATCACATAGCAGTTAAGACTGTTGATGGTATCAACAAAAACTGAATTGCTAAAACCATAAGGCTGCCTTAAAGAAAGACAAAAAAAGAGCTTAATGATTGGTATGACCACTTCTTTGAGGTGAATTAGAAAGGGACATGATGTACACATGTACACATTTATAATAAATACATAATGGTGATAAGTAATCACCATTTAGAAGACCTGCCCTTCACTCTGTCAGTCAAAGAAAGCACAGGCCCTTGATAATGGCCTCTACAATGCTGCCTCATAAAACAGTTTGATTATCCAGACTGGCAAAGTCATGAATGGTTTAAAACAAACTGCATGGAAAAATTCACTGGCATGACAGAAAAAAAAAAAATTCAGAGTAAATAAGCATCTTCTTTCACGTTTTAGTAACACCATTATACCCACTTCTCACCTACCAAACCTTTTTGCCCAAGCCAAAAAAGGAAGTACAAACTCAGAATTAGCCTCCTCTGCCACATCCACATTGATGAGCAAAAAGCCTATAGCCAGGGATCATCAGCGGAGCTGTTCAGTCTATCTAAACTATTAAGATGGCTAAAGAGAAAAGCATCTACTAAATTAGTAATATCCAGATCTGTCACTCATTCACTAAAAACAGGTAGACTTTTGTAGGCACTTAATGCCAATTTGAGCACTGAAAATACATTTCAACTATGGGAAAGACTGACTGAGAATAGGAAAAGAAGGTGAAAGCGAAGCCAGGAAGGTTTCTAGAGCCTCTGTGGGATAGTAATTGCTGAGGCAAACTTAAGTTGAACATAACACTCACTTAGTCTGTTAAATAAATCAAAATGCAAGCTAATTCCAATTTTAAATGCAATCCCATAAGTATATGAACTAAGGAACTCTTCCCTGTCCTTAGGGCCCACTGTTTCAACATAGTTGCCATAGTCCAACCTGGCACTACACCAGCAGGAACACTTGGACACCACAAATACCATACCACCTCACCAGAGAGGTAAACATTCACCCTAGGGTATTTAGGCTTCTGGCTCAAACCAAAGTACTGAAAGAGGAAAGCCATGGTAGCACCTACTCATTACTTTAATTGATTCCAAGACAAGGCATGAAACAAGATTGCCCAAATACCAAATTTTTAGTCTAACTGAGGGAAAGAGGTCATTTTGGAGAATGGATGAATGGAGTCTTGAGAGTCATCTTGTAAACTGTCTCACTAGGCAACGTTTTTTGAATCTTGAGGCACAGGTTTTTGAACCCGGAGCCATGTACCAGGTGAGCAGCCTAATGATCCATCTGCAGAGTTGCTATCTTTTCTATAGCCCATACAACATGTACTGACTACAGTCACTGCCTGCTGTATTTCACATGTAGGAAAACAAAGCCTTACTTACTAAACCCAGGAGAGAGTTCATGGTTTGAGGATTTAGCCCATACCAAACAAATTCTATAATTGAAACTTTCTGCAGCTTAATTATATTGAGAAACCATTAGACATTTTAAAGAATTAGAATACTGAACTGTTAAATATTAAACACATGACCCATACCTAATGTAAAGTAAGTTTCTAAAAATGTCCTCAGAAAATTTTAGTAGAAAAACAGGTGTACAAGAGAATTCAAATGTGACCCATAAGGCCCCTGAATCTAGAAATGAATTGGGATCAGTTCATTCTTTTCCCATGGGCTAACTTGTATAAATGTAATTCTATGGTTTCATAAAACCAGGTCAAGTTTTTGTCCCCTGAGGTCCTTTGGCAATTTGAAGCATGGCAGCACTTTTTCCTGGCTACAAGTTCAGATCTGCATGCATTCTGGATTTCTAAGGAAGCAATTAGCCAAGCTGAAAAGACAGACGCATCCTGTTTAGAGCACACCTTCTACACAGAAAACCACTCACAGGGGTGAAACACAATTTCACAAAACAGTATTTAGAACTAGTTGACTGTATTTTTCACCTCTAAAAAAATAGTTTTCTCTCATCAGCTGGCACATCAAAGAGCAGACAACCTTATCACATAACAATGCCAGCAGTTTTAAGTAAAGACATCCTTCTCTCCTTTAAGATCAAAATGGTTTACTCATAAAGTCCTACTGTGGATTATTTCTGAATACATGTATGCTTCACAATTAATTTCATAACTATTATTTTATTACCTCTTATAACATCACTGTATTGTCCTAATTTAAGTAAGACATAAAATAAGACACAATGAGACAAAATCATAGAAGGGGTCATCAGAAAAGATGAAACCTGTATTTGGCAGACCCACATTAGCACAGGCACAGCAGCAGAGAGCTAAAGGCAATGGAGGCTCCACTCCTTCAGGAACAACCTGAAATTACTGGTTACTGTGTACTAGTCTGAACTTCATTGGAATGAGGCTGGAATGATGATGGGTTGAGTCTGACTGCTCAGCTGAGCAACGCAAATCCCTCCATGTGGGACCACACACCTTCTGGGTTGACTAAACAGATTCAAAGAGCAGAGGAAGGATAACAACAAGCTTCCAGGTCTTTGAACAAACTGCTTTCTCAGAGTGTGAACATGACATTGACATACTATGGAGGTGGGCTGCTTCTTCTCAAGATAAATTCCAACTTTTCCTCCACTCTATTGAGATAATGCCAGAGGAGCTCTGACCAGTAAAATCTGTTGAAGGTTTATTAATTCTTAGCCATGTCCCACCTGTTGTACCTTGAGGTGGCCTTAAGCCAATCCAACAGCTGTGGCTATAGCCAAACATGTTGAATAGAAACATGACTGATGCCCTCCCCAGGAAATATTATGACTCTTTCCATATATTATTAGCATGTGCGCTCCTGAAACTATATGCTGGTAAATTAGTATTTCCAATATATTTTTCTCATGGTTTCTCGAGAATGTATTTTATACATAGCTATACTTTAAACTGTAAGTTACTGTATGTAGCAGGAGCTTTGTTTTCTACTACTGACATTTTTAACATCATATTTCAGCAGCAAACTAATTTCAAAGACAATCAGTAGAATCACAAACCATCTATAATACCCAATAATGTAAGACATAGTATTTTATTAGCATTTCATGTTTTTTTTTTAACCTGGCCTGTTAAAAGCTATGATTGTCAGCTTAAAAAAATCCCTAACAAGCCAAAACCAAAACCAACTAAGCCTGCTTTGAATTAGGACAACATTACAATGAAATTGACAATGACACTTGCACCAGAATCATGAAATTAGGCTTTATATTCTAGATATCGCTTATATGTAGGAATTGTTCTAACAAGCTAAGAGATAAATATATTTTTTGAAAAAAAAACCCACACATGACTTTTCACTTGTACCAGTCTTTATTATATACTTAAGACCACCTGTGGGTTTTTTCTTCTCCCCATGCCTTTTTTATTTTCTTTTTTTTTTCTTTTTTTTTTTTTTTTGCTTTTAAGGCAGAAATTTAAGGAAACTGAAGACAATTGGAAAATGGTTTCACTTCCTTCCCTCCCACCAAATTATCTACGAGTATCAGAACTAAACCATGACAAGTGACAGCCACTGCACACATCTTGGAAGTGCCTATTCCCTTCAAAAAGAGATAGGCTGCATCAGTGCTATTAAAATTACTACAAAAAAATCCCAGCAGATACAAAGCCACAGGTTATACCAAATTCTGATACCCATTCCTGCAAAGATTTTGCCCTAATTTCCTAAAATTAATTAATACAAATGAATTCCCCCAAAAAAAGCACCAAAGTTACATTAAATGCATGATGCATTAAAAAAATGCGTCATGAATCTATTTTATGCAACAAGTGTTACTTTACAGGACACTAAATCTAAGGCATTTTTTCAATGCTTTCAAACTGTCCCTGTTAATGCAAGCAAGTATACAGCAAGTCAGCTTCCTACCAAAGATGTCAACTGATTCTTTTATAGCCCTTCCAAATATATTTTGCATATGCTTGGTTTAAAAGATGTATGTAGGCTATTGAAAGCAACAGGACTATCCATATTCTTAAAGTTATGCATATGGTTTAAAGCCACAGCATTTTTATTTTAATGTAAATATTAAGTCCTACAGGTGACCTTGTCCAACAAAGGAAGGTTTTTACAGCACTCCAAGAGACTAGAAACAAATTTTATGCTTCGTAAAGACAGGTAATGCTGTCATCCATTCAAACATGATATAAAACCAATTAAATTATTAAGTTTATATTTTTACTACATTTAGAAAAGAATAATTCAAAAATAATAGCTTCAGTAATGTTTTTTTAAGGAATGCTTAAACTATCAATAAACCTCAACTAGATTTATCACTGATAAAAATGTAATGAGTTGTTTGTACTTCTCTTAAAAATACAGTATCTATAACCTGAAAGTAGTTTTTCTGTCCCATATATAAGATCATGATCTAGCTCTTTAAAAAAACTAAAAATCACTACTAAGTACGAGAACAATATGAAATGAAGGTTACAAAATATGTAATTAAATAGTAATAAAATATATATGTATATACTACCTGTTCCCTTTATAGTCTACTTTATATAACTGCTTTCTTTTTGATCCCTTGCAACAATTTTATGTAAGATGAAGAAGTATCTCCCAAAAGTAAGACTTAAAAATAACTTTCATCATATAACAATTTGTAAATACAAGCATATGCTGAGCAACATGTCCCAAACAACAACTTTTACTCCAAATGTAAAATACCTATTGCCTGTTCTCAGTACAGTATCATTAACAAGTGCTGGAACACGAACATTATTCAGTTATGAACTTCAATCATGCCATCATAATGTTACAAATATATTTCAGCTGTCAATTATGCTAAAGTGTGTGCAGCAGTCCCACATATTCCCAATTTTCCCCCCATCCCCAGCACTATCCAATTCTGACAACTCAGTAATTTGTATGCACACCTAGTGTGCCCTCTCACTCAGTCATACAATCCAAGGAACACAAGGAACATTAAAAAAATACATGTCTTAACAGCTAAGGTGCATTTTTTTCAGTATATTTAATATCATATATAATTATAATGTGAATAAGAAAACTAGTCTGAAAGCTTTGCTTGAACCTGAGCTTGTTTTGGATCAAAAGGAATTTAGGCAGAATTTATCCATTTGGCCAATTCAGAGAGGAATTCTGTAAATTCTAAGGATGAATAAAATTTCATTACCAAAATATAGTCTTATTTTAATGGAAAAAGAACATACAGTTAGTGTGGCGAGGTACATTGGGAAATTTTAATTGCACCTGCTCCACTGTTCCTGGACTATGGCTAATTTCAGACTTCCAATGGACATAAAATACCACTGTTTGATATTTGCAGCAACAAATATGTTGCTTTTTCATGCTGAAATTATTTTCTTCTTCACAAGGAAGATGCTAATTATGGCAGATGCAAAGAAAATATCTACAATAAATTAGTTTTGGAGTGAACAGGGTACTTTTAAACAGCATAATGAACGGAAAGTTAAGTGTTACCCACAGGAGTATTCTCAGGAGTGCACAACAAAACCTTTGGATTATTTTATTATATCAAAAGCATAATTTTATGAATAGAACAAAAAAGGCTTATACTATTTCAGAAAGTCTCTGTTTATTCCTAATAAACTGTTTGGATACACACAATTTACAAGATCTTTCCATTCAATCCTGCAAACTCTATCGTGTATATTAATCCACCTGCCCCAGGAGGATGTTGACCCTACATGTAATTATCACAAAACATTGTTTAAAGCAATGTGAACTAGAATACATTTTGTGATCTGTTTCCTCAACCACAACTCATGCAACCAGTTTCATTAGTTTTGGCAAATGTATCCTGAACTGCTGCTCAGAGTCCTTTTGGTCCCATATCTAAAAGAGACCTATGGAAATTCAGAGAAGAGAATGCATGTATACAGTATTTACAGAGTTAGCCTTTCCCAGTGTAGTTTCCCAGCTCATCACTATCAGTGATTTAGAGTGAAGAATTCCAAACTGGAATGTAACTGGATGATTAAAAGCTGATCCTTCCACTCATGAAATTCAGTGACAGCATTTTTCTATTTTATGCTATGGGAAATATACTGTTACTCTTTTTCCTTTTCTTCCATTAAAAAAGAAGTTTAAAACCAGTCACAGTGATTCACAGTCAATGCTAAGATTCTATATTTAATAGATTACTCTTCAATATTCTGCAATGCCTATGAAATGAAACATCAGCACTTGTTAGGAGATGCTCCTGGCTGAGCACCGTATCAGAAAACTAAGTAGAACATAGTGGGTTAAGGATAAAGTTATCCCTCGAAGCAACCTGGATTTTCCCATTTCAAGTCACAGACATACTTCAATTCTAAATATAAAGATTTTTATTTTATGTTTCAGTATTTTTAAAAATAGTTTAAATTATAATGGAAAAAGAAAAATTTGTCCTTAATTCGCACTGGAGAAATTATCTATATATGAATTAACTCTCTGGATCATAATAGCTTTCTGCAGATGACTCTTCAACTCTATCATTTAAATACATACTTAGGCAACTAAAAATTTACTGTCAATTCCTATTATGTCAGTCCACATTATGGCGCTGTTACAGCATGCACATTTAGAGATTATTGAAAAAATTACTGTTCATGTGCAGTATATAATTTGCAAAAGGTTAATCACTATTTTAAAACAATGAATGGAATTAATTCATAATACAAAGCAGATGCCCCAAACGTTATTTTTAAAACAACACGTATTTAACTTATAAAAGAACAAAGAGGATCTAAATAGAGTCCTGTTGCTTAGAATCAGACAGGCATAGTGGTTGTTTCAGACTCTTGATTCACTGTCTCATACAATTTAGACAAAACTTGGTAGTTTCTGACTGCTCTCTCTGCTATCCACCAGCCATTAACGAATTTTTACAGCTAAACTTGTAAAGTTCCTCCATAACAAGGCAACACTGACAATGGTGAAAGAGATTTACCTGTACGAGACCAACAGGGATTGCAATAACAGTTTAATGTAACAATTATATAGTTCAAAATGAAAATATTAAAATTCAATCTAGTGTATGAAAATTCTCTCTTCATATGCAATTCACTTTAGATGATCAATCACGGAGATAGGCAAAAAACAGCTGCCTGGAATGATCTAGTAACAGAGGAAAACAGAAGAAATACTAAAACACAAACAAACTTAGCATTTCCAACAAACACTCAGAACCCACTCTAGATGACAAAATATTAAGCAGACAAGTAGTAAATAAGAATATTTTCAGTGCATTTAGTTTATGATGATGAGGAGTGGCAGAAAAGGAGCCCCAGGTCGGAGCAGCAGCCCCCTGAGCACAGTCCATAGGGGCACTGTGGGCCACTCACTCCACGCGCCTGGGGGAGGGGGGGGGGGGATGCTCAGCACCCCCAGGCGAGGGGCCTGTGGCTCCAGGTGGAAGCCTGAGGCTGAACCAAGCATTTGAACAGAGATGCCAATGGTCCGTGGAAATAACAAAGCAATTCATATAGCTCATCCTTGTAAGTAAAGTTGGTACAAAACTCACAATAAAACTGTATTTCTTTATATGAACAACATCTGCCAGTAAAAGATTTCTTTAAAAAAAAAAGAAAAAAAACCAACAACCACAAAAACTTTTAAAATCTTCATAGCTATAAGATAAAGGAGTTAATAAAACTGAATACTTGAGGAAAACCATGTGAAGCAATCATGAAAAAAAATGTCCCCCTGCCCATCACTAGCAGGTCCTCATCTCCCTGCATGGGAACAGCACCGGCAGCGCTTCACGGGAACAGCACTGGCAGCACTTCACGACAGGCAGGCAGCGTTCACAGGGGAGAAGTGTTCCCTTCCTCAAGTATCCGATACCATGCTGCTGCCAGGGACTACGTATCAGATTAAAAGGATAAATAGTTTCTGTTCTGTTGCAGTAAGCATGGTCCAAGGATCCCAGCTTTTAAATTACCATATTTACCAATAAATACATACAGTAAGATGGATATTAAAGTACTGTTATTATGAGCAACTGGAGTCTTTCATTTTTTTAAGTCCAAGGAACCACTTCCAAACCTTTTACTCCTTCTTTATAGTGACTACAATTTATCCTCTGTCCTTCCAGAAGTCATCTTTGCTTGTAAAGCCTTCCATATTTCTGCTGATTGTATTTTAATAATCTGTGGCAAGAAGGAAGGTCATCAATATAAACCACAGGTACTATATATTTGACATTCCTTTCAGCTGCACTTGCTGACCTGTTCATATAAAGTATCTGCGATCTGTGCTAACCCATCTGGGTGAGATACTCCTTTAATTAAAACAATGAGGGAAAAAGCTATGGAAGCGTGCAGTATGCGGTAAACAAGGACGTGTTGGATACATATAATTTGAGAGAAGCAGAAGCTAGCAAAGAGGGACTGAATAACTGCTGTGTAAGACAGGCTTTGAAGAGAATTGTTTCATGTTCAGCATCTTTCCCCTTTATACTCAAAATTCAATTAGGTTGTTTTCCAAAATTTGTAAATAGCTTCCAAAGAGTGCAAATAATTCCCCACTTTAAGTATGAATGTCAATGAACTCATTCAAAATCATCTTCAAATGTCAGAAAATATTAACATATCCTGGCCACAGGAGGGGGGTCAGAAGAAAGCACACATTTTTAGCCTTTACTCATGTGGGCATGATCCAAAGCCAGCCTAAGTCTATGGGAAAAATCCATGAAGGGACCCGGCATGGCAAAATTCCACAAGTGTTCAAAACACAAGAGACCAGAAACAATCTGGGATCAATAGCTTCCAGGTCATTAATCCTAGGCAGGTGACATCCAGTGCACAGTTTGCTACTCTCTTTCACCCACACATTCAAGAAACATGACTCAATTGGCATCTAGTAGCTTTAAATATTTTCCATGTTTTGCCTTTGTCCTTCCCCTATTTGTTTGGCATATGGCTTTCTAGCATCCCATTAATGTCAAACCATTTAATCGGAATGTAAGCTAAATGCACAGTTTGCTATTTCCTGGATTTCTGTTTGGCGGCCAGTGCTTTTTATGAGGAAAATAAAAGCAAAGGTCACTATGACCAGAAAAGAAAAGTCATCTTCCATAACGGAAGCTTATTTTTCCAGTGAACTGATACACAAGCCTAATTTAGAAAAAGGTCCTTTAGTATCATGTTATTATTAGTAGTATCACAAATAAACACAGAAACCAATTCACTTTACAGACCTCCACATTAAGCATTCAATAGAAAATCCCTTGGTGTTTTATTGATTTTTGTTTTATTGATTTTTTTAAATAGCAATATCACAGTTAGAATGTATCATTTTGGTGAAACATGTCTAAAACTTTTCCATCTCCAAATAAGTTATTACAAATTATTTACACAGTAACTGGCAACTAACGATTCAATCCATTTAAAGAACAACAAAGTAATGGCTTTATTTGGATGCCTTTTTTGATTAAATAACATATTAACCTTGATGAAGCTTTCCAAAAAGGGATTAGCATAACCGAGTGCATCAGCTGATTATGAGACAAATATAACAGTGATAAGATGCTGGTTCAAAATTTTTGAATCTGATGAGTATAACAATTTAGCTGCTAGAATGGAGTTGGCTCTTACAGCTTCCCTCTCAACAGTAAAGTGTCCACCTAGGATACAAAAAGACATCACCAGCTAAAGTATGCAGTAACTGAGAGTCTGGAAAGGTCGCTTAAATCACTAAACTGCATAGATCAAAATACCCTGCATCATTACTGTAACCTCAGAAACAATTAAAAATCACTTGTAAGGAAAGAAGAACCAGAATGAAATGTATTAGAGGAGAAAGAAATACAAAGAAAATACAGATTTATTTTCCAGTGATATCATTCATTTTGACCCAAACTCACTGACCCAAGTTTACTTTATTTGTCTAAACTGTAATAACACATTTTGTATACCTTTTGTATATCCTTTCCATTAATTTATTTGCTTAATGGATGTATAAATAAGTCTCCTACAATTACACTTTTTAAGGGTCAAATCTGATTCACTTCTGAACCCACTACTGTAATTTCTACTACAGTGGGTGATAACACAGCAGACCTCAGGAACAGCTGAAACACAGCCGATTCTGTGCTGTTGACATAATCAAACCATGTTACAACCAGGCTGCCAAATCCTTTTATAACCGTGCCAAGTCCAGGAATTGGTGTTCCCATACTCCCCTCACAGGAGGAAAAAAAAAAAAAAAAAGGTGTTTCTCTATTTCTTAATTCTACATGTTCAAATTAAAATTCACACGGTGTTACTGTGGCAAAGTAAAAGTTCCATGAGTTTATTTTAAGGACCAAATCTTGGAACTCTTGCAGAGTTGTTACAAGTTACACGCCACACGCACACACACACACACACACACCAAAAAAAAGAAAAAAAAGTCCCCAAACCAACGATCGTCTAAGCGTAGCTATTAATATTCATGTTGATTCCACATGAAACAACAGCACAGTTACCCGAGCAGCTACAGTTATGTCAGCGCTTGGAAGTTATTCCAGGCTGTTTTGTCCTGCTGCCCTGAATATTCAGGAACTTTGACAATCCATCTAGCAACAGCCACCGCAGAGTAAGTGCTCTGCTTCGCCTGGCTCTATGCTAATGACTCCCAGGCACTATCCACTGAATCGGGAAGGGGGGGAGGAGGGGATGTCACACCCCCCGCCATCGAGGACGGGACGGGACGGGCAGGAGCACGGCATCGCGTGGGGTTAACTCCCCACGTGTTGGATGTTGCTGCACCTTGAAATCTTACAGTAGGAAAGTGAAACGATCCCGGTCTGTTTGTCTGCGCATACTGAAAGTAGCATCGGGACTTTGTCCGCGACCTCCTCCGTGGGAAGTTCCCGCCGCCCCTCCAGCG
This sequence comes from Scytalopus superciliaris, assembly GCA_013400415.1. Lineage (NCBI taxonomy): Eukaryota > Metazoa > Chordata > Aves > Passeriformes > Rhinocryptidae > Scytalopus > Scytalopus superciliaris. The sequence continues at coordinate 788,916 of VXBX01000122.1, read as the reverse complement.
CGGCAGAGCCAGAGCCCCCCGCCCCCGCCCGAGGCAGGGCGAGCCCCCGGGAACCGGAGCCGCTTCCGACCGCTCTGATCTCGAGGTCACGGCAGTTATGCGATCCCTTCTCTTTATCGAGCAGATTCAGCCCTGTAACCTACAGATTGAGAGATAACAGCCCCACGCTTTCGCTCTCCGTTGCAAAGGCGGCTGTTATTGCATCAGGAATTTCCTCTTTTGCCAGCTCCTTCTGGCCACCCCCCGACGCCCCTCTCCGGCTGTGGCAAGTTTGGGGGCTCACCTCCCCTCCGGGGCCCCCCCGGCCCGCGGGGTGCGCGGGTAGCCCCGCACCGCCCGCAGCTGCAGGGCTGCTCCCGCCCCCCCCCGGCGCCGAACCCGCGTTACTGTGCGCGGCAGCAGGATCCAGCGTTGCCAAGCCCCTGCCGCGCTCCCGCTGCCCCCGTCGCCTCCTCCCTGGCTGGCGGGGGCCGGGACCTGCTCGCACCTGCTCCTCGGGGACCGACACCACCACCCCACACCCCCCACCACGGAGCGAGCAGCCCAGCTCGGCCGCCTGGCACCTCTCCCCACTACCCCAAAGTAAAGCCGCCNTGTGGCAACTGCCTCACAGCTCTATACAAAAAGTGCACGTGCCCCCTCAAATGTGTGACAGCAGCTGATGGCCAAGTGGCCTCCATCACCTCGAACCGGGCCCGACGCCCGGGAGGCAGCTCCGCACCCCATCCCAGTTAACGCGACACCCGAGTGC
>VXBX01000122.1:710939-786880 GCA_013400415.1 Scytalopus superciliaris | reverse complement strand
GGGCCGAGGGGAGGGGGAGGGCAGTTTCTTTTTGTGGTCCTTGCTCTAGCACCACGTTAAAGACGAAGGTGAAAAGGAGGAGGTTTGAAGGACTTCGGTTCTCTCTGGCAAGTACATTGATCAAAGATTGAGAGGGGAATGACAGAGAGAAAATGAGCTGGGAAGTGCTGGCTGCTGCCGCCGCCGCCGCCGCTCGCTCGCTGGACGAGTTGTTGTTGTCACACGGTGCGGAGGGGAGGAGCTCCGGCAACTTGAAATACCCTTTGAAGCAGCAAAAGGCTCACTCACTAGTATTAACCCAAATTATCCAACCAGGAACCCGGAGCAGGAAAACAGAGAGAGAGAGGGAGAGAAGTCTCTCCCCCCTCTCCTTCAGGAACCGTTAGATTACATGTTTCATATTTCACCCCACCAGAGATGAGATGTAATTTTCCCAGCCCTTTTCAACAGTCGCTTGTCAACACAGTTTGTGGAGAAGCACGAGCGTCTCCAGCGTTACGCAGAGCCGGGCGGGAGCCGGGGAGCCGAGGCGCGGGGCGGGCGCTGGGCACCTCACACCTTGCCGGGGCAGACAAAAGCAGAAACCTCCGGACCGGTCTGTTGCTCTTGCTGCTGTTGTTGCTCTCCCGGAACCACAGACGCTCCTCCCGGCGGGGTGGGAGTTGCTGCCGAGGGTCCCCTTTGTTGCGCGGGGCGGCAGCATCCGCAGAGGGCTCCCCTGCCGCGGACCGGAGGGGACAGGGACACTGCGGCGGGCGGGCAGCGGCGGCACTCGAGTCACTTGGGCGAGGGCCAGGCGGGCGTCCCGCGCAGGCAGCGCCGCGCAACAGGTGCCGGCGGCGCGCAGAGCCCGCGCAGAGCCCGCGCAGAGCGGCCCGGCCCTCCGCGCCAGCGAACGCGCAAAGTCAGCGGCGGCGCTGCCCCGCGCATGCGCCGTGGGGCGGGCGGCAGGCGGCGGTACCTGCCCGGGAGCGGGGATGGAGCCGGGGCGCGGGTGGGCGGCTGGCGGGAGCGGGGCCGCCGGGACAGCCCGGGGCTCGCTCTCTCCGCCGTGTCGTCAGGGCACTTCGCACTTTGAAAGGGCTAAGGAAGTGGCCACTGGTGCAGATGGGGGTCTGCAGAATCAGGGATCGGTGCGTGCATAGTTCTCCTGTTTAAAAAGTGCATCCTCTGTGTACTTAATTACGTGCGATGCATGTATGTGCCCATAGCTTTTTCTTTTTTTAATGAGTGCTATTACGTGAGACATGACTCACGGGATGACACATCTGTAGAGTGGATAATCTCTACTAGTAATTTGATGCAGGGCAATTTCTGCAGTATCAGACATAAACTATTCTCACATGCTCTGCTTGCTTATTGTACATTAAGTTCAATCTATGGGAATTTGTGTTCTAGCGCCACTAAAGATGTCCTTTGCTAGTGAAATCGTAGCTATCGTGGGCTAAAACTTTAAAATTGCAAATAAACCAAAGAAAATATAAAGCAACATTTTGTTTTGAAGTTTTGTGTACTCATAGTTGGATAGAACACTTCTTCAAGCCGTTTGTAGTTGGGTTTTTTTCAGAATGTTTATCTGGAGGAACGTACACAACTTGGATTCCAGTGATGGGTATCCCAGTGGTGGGATCCAGTGTTGCATAAAACTTGTAATTTCAAAATGTAAATACCCTGCATCTTTCTTTTTTTCAGTTGTAGAAAGCCAACTCTGTCCATATTTTCTTTGCCTCACTTATCCTTTTGCATCTCACATCTCACACCTTGTGAAGACAGAATAGATCCGTAAGAAGATCGGGACAGAGCCAGGCACGTGTGATATTGCCACTTGGAGAACTGACTGAACTCTGAATTAGGAAACCTACCATTTTGTTTGTTCTCTATCTTTCCTACAACATGATGCACACCAGCCCCTCTGCTTTTCTACTTTCTGTGTGCCTTCACAGATACATAATCCTCATGGTCCAAAAGAAAATGTAGTTTAAAAGAGTTTACTACCAGGGGTTTGAGTTAACCTTGATTTTAATGCAACACTGGGATTAGAAACCTAGAAAGAAAGAGATTTATGAAAATATACAAGATTCCCCAAAGCTTCTGGCATGGTAAGTGTTACTAATTATTATGGGGAGCATCTCGATTTATTTTAACTTGCACATATACTCACACACTCACATAAACCAACAAATCCTGAGGTCGCTCTTTGTCAACTTCTCTAGATTGCATGTCTCTTACTTGCTCACCTTTTCACATAATGATATTGTTGGGTGTTTTCTTTTTCTCTCCCTGAGTTGATATCAGCAAAACTCAAATTACTGTAACTGATATTTGAAAATTCTGCCTATGTCAAGTGAAGACTTACGATGCTGAAATCAATAAGACTGTTTAAAATTCAAAGACCTGCAAATCGTTCTGTTTGTCCTTTGATAGGGCCTGGGCTGATTAAAATGCGACCAAGAAAGCCTAATTGCTGCACTAATTAAGAAGTCTTTAATTTCTTTCCTGAAATACTGTTTGAAGCAGGGTTTCTGTTCTGCTCGTGTAAGTGTTCAGGGCAGGTATTTTCTCTGTTTCCCTCTCCCTTCTTTTTTCTTTTTACCATTTTGGTATATTAAAATGTGTGTTAAAGCAGTAAGATGTATTGACAGTGATTGTAATTTATTGCTCTAAAAGAAGACTGATATGGAGTTCACTATTTTATTAAATAATGATTTTGAGGGCAGCTGTAAAGGGTAAAATGCAATTAGAAAATGCACTGTAGCTGTTGCATTTTAAAGAATCTGAATACTTGACTGACAGGAGAAAGGATGGTACATCAGCTCCCTCCCCCATCTTCAGTTATTATTGATAATTAAATATTTAAATTCATTCAGAAAAAGAAAATAAAAACAACAGAAAAGTATTTATCTTCTGAATGTGTGTGAAGGAATGGACCGGGGGGAGGGGATGCATACAGAAGATAGGCACCTGGTTAGGATGAATAGTGTATTATCACGTTAAGTTCATCCAGAATTTTTTTCCTGCATTTCTTTTGAATTTATTTTCCTGAAAAATATCTTTCTGTCTTGTATTTTACCTTATCCTTGTCTAGTGACCCATTTTATTCGCCGTTTCTGAAGAGAAGAAATTAGATGATTTTACAAAGCTTTCTGTGTGATCAATAGAGTAGTGTTTTAGGTTTAATCATTCTGCATTAGAATTCTGGCAAACAGCTGCCAAGCAGAAGATTCTAGGAAAGGAACAAGTACTGGCGAAAAGAAGGTAAGTTCTGCTTTGCTTTTAGTCTCAGGTCTCGAGCAGCAATCCCCCTTTGAGGAGCTATCTGTTATTTAGAGGGAAGACTGAGAAAGAGGGAGGGACCTCATACCGAATCCCCCCTGCATCGCTCAGGAAAATAGACTCATAGAAATAGAAGTGTGTGAATAGAGATCCTTTTTTGCTTCTTTTACAGCAAGTTATTTACTAAACATTGAAAATACCATGAATACAGTTGAGATTGATGTGAAGTGTTACATCAGTAGTAAGGACCTGGATACTGCAGTGCTGTTTTTCTAATTGTTGCCTTGTAGTCAAAGTAGCACAAAACCTTGTCCAATACAAATACAAACTGGATTCCTTTCAGTGACAGGACAAGTAGATAACATGCTTAACAGATACAAAGGGAGATTTGCCATTCCAAGCACAACATCATGCTAATTATGTTTACTCTAATTGAAAGCAAGGTTTTTGGGAACCTGAAATTACTCATAGGATATTTTTAATAACTGAATAATAATAAAGTGCAGCAAACGTTGATCACAAACCTTTTGGTCTTTCAAAAATCTATTGGAAAATTAAATGAAAAGTGGAGTTTGGTACAAACAATGCCCCAGGGCAAAAAAACAACTAACACTAGATTTTCCAGTCCAGCCATAACACAAATCAATTTGAGCACACTTCTATGGCCAGACTGCCAGATTGTTATGACTGCTAATTCACTCAATCAAACAGTACATTAGTACACCCAGCACAAACAGCTTTAACAATAGCATACACTTCGGGACAGTCCACCATATATCAAAAAAAATCCAGAATACGTAGCAAGATTACTTTCACGTTCTGCTTACTGCAATTTATATTTATGCATATATATGGTGCCTGCTTAACAAAAAAAAAAAAAAAAAAAAAAAAAAAAAAAGTGGTGGAAGAATGAAAGTGAAGAAACTTCAGGAGCCATTAAAAATAACTTTTTAAGTCTTTAAAAACGGGAATCTGTGAGCAATATATCACTTGTTTTAATGGTTTAATGTGAGCCTCTCAGACGAAGAGCTGAAAGCAGTGATTGTGCATCCCCAGAACAGGGCTGAATGGGGAATTGCTGCGGGCTTGGCAACTCGCACACGCCCTGCCTAACCCCGGCACTTCAGCGCTAGGGCATCCTTTGCCGGCTTTACTCCCGCGAGTCAGCTTCCTGGCTCCGAGGGTACTCACCGCCTGAGTACAAGGGCAGGATTTAACCCCAGGGAGTATCCCTCAATTCTTCTCCCTCATCCCCAAGCGCAATGGGGTGTTATCTCCGGGGATGCTAACTGATGCTCTCACCAAGGACACTCTGTACCGGGCGATGCAAAAACCGACGGCTTGGAAGCCCTCTCATCCTTTCCCTCCCTTCTCCCTGCAGCCGACACACACATAAACACACGTACACACATTCCCACCCACACCCACGCACAAGCGCATAGATGCAAATTTTAAAAACACCAAACGCCAATTAAGCTACTTGCTTATTTGCGATTTTTTTTTTTTCTTTAAGTCGCTGTTCTGACTTCAGAAAAGACGTTTCGAAGTCAGTAATTAAAACAACCCTTGTGTTGATTTGAGTCTTTCGGTCACGTTGCTGCTTCCAGAGCCACATGGTGAAACGGGTCGGGTCGTGTTCCTTTCCCGGGCCGGTTGGGGATGGATGGATGGATGGAGCAGTGGCTGGGCACTGCCTGCTGACATTCACCTGACAACTGACAGCCGAGAGGGAGAGCTGCAATGCGAGGAGGAAATGATAACTAACTTCCCTGCGTGAATTAAATGAGGACTGGGATAGACGGGGGCCCCCTCTGTGATGTTTGAGTTAGACTTGGGCTCTCATTAGAGGTCCTCAGTCCAACGTGTTAATTCACCTACCAACAGGTAGGGAAAGTCGCTTGGAGCAATAATTATGAAGTACAAAGCCCCCTGCCACTAAATTATGTTAAAGCGGTGATCTAATCTGAGCTGCCCTTTCCCTTGCCTTCCCCGCTTTACAGAATTAGTTCGCTCAGCCGTTTTCATCCCTCGCTCCCAACCCAGGCTAATCGGAACACTGGCACCGGGGAGCCGGCCGGGAGATCAGTGCTCCTGGCTCTCCAGTGCGCTCCCCGGTCTCTGTCGGAGCCGGGGGTCCGCTCTTGCTGCTCCGCGCCCGGGAGCCAGGGGGGCGGTGAAATCCTGCTCCTCGGTACCTCCCTCCCTTGGCCCCGCCGAGCCCCCGGTGCCGCCGCCCGCCGGGCGCTGAGAGGGGCGGCGGGCGGCGATCGGCTGCCTCTCCAGCACTTACTGCTTCCCTTATAAAAATAATAATCATAACAACAAAAAAAAAAAAATGCACGTTGCCTTTTTATTTTTTTTTTAATAGATGAATTGACAGCCTGAGAGAAGCAGTCTTTTCCTCTTCGTGTCACTTAAGTGAATGGAAAACACTGGGGTAGAGAGGGTACCTTTATTATTTCCATATTTCAAAAAAGCAGACAAAGATTTTTAATTGTTCTCTGGGGGGCGTGAGGGAGGGGAGGGAGGAAGGATCTTTAGAAGTCCGAGCCCTTGCTTGAAAAGTTTTAGCACAGAGCGAAATTTTATAGCGAGTTATAAACTCTGTGTAAGAGGGGGATGTTATAAATGGAAGTGCTGACACAACCTTAACTATAGCGTGTAAACGTCTATGCTATAATATCCATTAAGCAGAAAGAAAAATAAGATGGCTGATCAATAATTTATACAAAGAGTACCAACTGCAGACATAATAACTGTAATGTTTGCAAAGCAATCTCTCGCTCTCCAGGCTTAACAGTAAACTAGCGGGGCTGTTAATTTCCAACTCCTACAGGTAAGAATACAAACAAATTACTTAAACTTGCATATTTTGCATGCCTCGATAGGATAAAATACAATTTAATTACGATGCAACTTGGGTTGATTGAGCAGCCTCCCCCTCCCTCTCCCTTTCCTCCTGCCTGCCCGCCTGCTGCTCCGAGAGGACCTTCTTGGGCACAGCTTCGCCCGAGAGAGAGGAACAGATTACTTGGACGAGCGTTGTAAACGGGTCGACTTTTGGGTCACTGTAGTTCTTCGGAGAGTTGCTCAGACATGAAAACAAAATGAAGCCATTTAACTTCAAAAGAAAGTTACAAGGTTTTCCAGTGCCACGAGCTGAAACACAATACCCCCACCGGCCCGATAAGCATCAGCTGTCAGAGGACAATGCAATGGCGCTTTCCATGCATCAGGCTACCGGGAAAAAAAGATCTGCTTTAGGGAAAACCAGTCGTCCACTATCATAAGCACAGAGTCGGCGAGCAACCGATCTCTTCATTTGCATGGGAGCGTTATCTCCCATTTCTGTCTACTGTATTTAGGTAGCAAAGCAGAGGAACAAAGTCATAAAGTTGCTAAGTAGACTCCGATAATGTGCCCAGGTATTTTTTTGCATGTGTCTTGCAATAGTACCAAAGAGATTCCTTATTTGTTAACTAACAAGAGAGAAAAGTGTCAGTGGAGGGTACTTTTTAAAAATTTCCCCCTACCCCAGTGTAGACAAAGTTATGTTGCCAACCACACTGAAAGCATCTTAAAGTGGCGTGCACAGCTCTTCGACAGCTCTCAGCTGTGCTTCTTGGGGACATCACGGGTGTTTTGGGCAGTAAAAACACAGTAGTAAAGGGAGCGACACCTTATTTCGGAGCTCTCAGCTGTGACGCGAAGAGCTGCTCTGTGGAGTGCTGTCTACAAATAAAAATAATAATAGTAAAAGCAGTAATTTGCCTGCTTGCTTGCCTGTGACGTCTCCCAGCTCAGCTCCAGTAAAGTAAAGAAACATAAATGACAGCTGTCTGTAAACTGCACACACAGACGGAGTCTTTTCTATTAAGCAGTAGTTCCCCCCGCCCGGCTGTCCGCGGTGCCCGGCTGGATGCAGTGTGGGATATGGGTGCTTAGAGAAACCGAACACAAAGTGCAGCGCCCACTAGTGCCCGTGCGTGGGGGGGCAGCGCTCCCTGAGCACCCTCCGCACCCTTCCGCTCCCCGCGGCCGCCCCCGAGGGGAAACGTGCTCTGGGGGGAAGGAAACACGGGCAGAACTGGCGATTGTGATACGGACAAAAGAAGGTTTAAGCTCATCTGTGACGAAGTGGGGGTTTGTGTTTTCATTGTCTAAGTGGAAGCTTAGAAAAAGCAGAAATGGAAAAGTTGTCTTTCCCTTGCTGCTCCCCAGCGACTGCCCCCGTCTGTCTAAGGAGGTGTGTGAGTGGGGCCGGTGTTTCATAGGCAGCATCTTCACACATGAGTGGGCTACCTGGCTGTAAAGCGTAGACAGGAAGCACAAACAACATCAGACACATTTCTGAGCTCTGGATACCCATCTGGCACTTGCTAAACTACAGAAGATCTGTGGAATGTTTCCATTAGGCCCCTTTCTTTTCTCGGGTGTTTGGGGGTTGTGTTTGCGGGGGATTTGTTTATTTGTTTACATACATCAGAGATTGTTAGTGGGTAGCATTTAGATCTTCTTCGAAACTGATCTTGATTTGGAGATGAAGATGGACTTTGCAAAGAAGGCAACACACAGCCCTTTTGTCTGGATACAAAGAACATAAGCTCAAGATACACTTTCACAGTGGCACTGAATGTCTTCTGTATTTGCTGTGCATTCGGATACTGGATAATGCTCCCAAGTCAGATCCAAGCACTTATAATGGTGTCCAACATAATATGATTTCCCATACAAGGTTCTCAAAGCTGTAAGAGGCAGCTTTGGGTTATATCACACACAGTGGGGCACAAGTAGATGGCAATCAACTAGTCCTGTCTTCTTCTAACTCTGTCTTTAAAAGCTTCCAGTAAACCATTGGTTCACATTGTATAAATGTCTTAAGATATTGGTACCTTATTTAGCCTAGAAGGAAAACTCCAAATATGTTCTCAAGTACCTTGGGCTCAATGTCTAAAGTCATCCGGGGATGACGAAAGGCAGACCAGGATTAACATGTGTCTCTTCTCTACCTCTATTTGACAGTCACATCTTTTCCTTTTTTGTTGCTGTGCATTCTTCATCAATAATAAGAACCAAGATACACACCTAAATAATTCTCTATGACAAAAATTTGTTACAAACCCATACATATGGAAGGCACTGAATGCCAAACTAGTGCAAAATAATTTGCAGGAAGTCCTAATTTTCTCTATTTTCTCATTTAAAAACCAACCAACCAACCAAACAAACAAGCAAACCAACAAACCAAGCCACTGATTCTAAAACAGGATAATACTTGGCATAGATACAAAACATTAAAAAAAATTTCTTGCTTCTTTATAGTAGGTATAATGCAGCAGTAGGGCCAAAATATGCTCTCTTGAAATATACACCCTTGATTATGGATAACAGCAAAAGACTTTTATTAAGTCTATTGGTTTGAATTTACAAATAGTGTAACTTCTGTGTTGTCTGTTCTTCTTTAGTGCTCAGTGATTTACATGCAATTGAAATTTATTAGTCTCAGTATTGGACTTTAAGCTTGTGCATTTGAGTGCTTATGCAAAATAAATTCTTGGAATTTTTATCCAATAAAAACAGATTTTTAAAGATAGCAATTCCTCAATACATCCTTAGTTTTATGTACAGATGTAGTTTTATAAATAGGTACTGAAGACTGGAAAGCAAGAGGTGGAGTCACAAAAAATAAAAGGAAAAAACCCACATTTTATCCTTATACTTTGAAAAGAAAAGGAAATTTTCAGGGAACAGCAGTGAATGCATTTGAGTAAGAAACAAATTTAAGAAAATTGTAAACATATAAAAGGAGGTGCATTAGAGTAATTAAATTTTACCCACAGAAAATAATTTTGAGTCAAAGTATTTACCAGCACATTGGTTTTATTAAAACTTATTCTTTTAAATGTATGAGTATGAACTTCAGATGTAACTTCAAAACAGGAAAAATTAACTACCACCATGCAAATTGCTTCAATCTAGCTGTTTAGAAAGAGTTTTAATTGTTGTTCTTTTGTTTAATTACACCCTTCAATCTGACAGTCAGTCTCAGGCAGTTCAAGATTATTCTGTTTTCACACGTGAAGAGGGATAGGGCAACTTAGATCCACAAAACAATTCAGGTCCCACGCTCATACTACCAATTGTCTCATGACTTAGTAGGTGCCAAAATCCTCTAGTGCATAAGTTCAGGTTGACATAATTCACCAAGTGTGTAGGGTTTTTTTTTTGTTGGACATACAGATGGAAGCACAAATATCAGAGTTGATGTTTTTTTTTTTTTTTACGGGAGAGTCCATACCTAAACGCAGCGGTTGCTTGGGTTCACTACATTTGCACAAGTGGGCCTTCAAGGAAAGTTAGGCTGAAATGAGGCTATGTGCTTCTGCACCTGTATTTGTGTTCTGTGGTACAACTAATAACCAGTTGGACAGGTCACTTCCAGGGTGGGAAACCAGTTTTCATGCTTCCAGCTTCTATTGTTCCCACAGGACAAGAGAACGAAACCAGGTTTCCTACATGACAGCAACAAACACGAACAATCAAATATGAGGTCTGCAATAATTAAAGTTTCTCTGGTTCTTCCTCAGAAAATTTAGGCCAGTTTGACCATTACATTACTACTAGGAGGAAGACATCCAAGTAGACTCTTAGTTCTCACAGAAAGTGTGTCACCTTGCTGAGAAAAGATTTTAAGGGCTGTGTTCAACCCCATTTGCTGTTGGGCTGTACAGTGTTTTCACTGTCAATATCATGGACTATTCTATGCTGATGATAAAGACCTTTTGTCCTCTGCTAGTAAATTTGTCACGTTTTGAAAGTGGGGCTCCTAAGTAGCTTAGATACTTCTAAAATGTTTTTCCATGGCTTTTACTTTCTGTTGTAAGCTGTTCTATCTACAACCGTAAACATATATTCAAAACAAACATTTTCTTAACAGCACTAAGTTTTATTTTTTACTATCAAGCTGAAACAATTACAAGGAAAATAATGCACAGAGCAGTATACGTAATCAAGAAAATGTTTTCTTGAGTGTTTTCTTTCCTACTTAGAACTCAGCACACAGTTTGCAAGTAAGGGCTGATGGCTGAGTATGTTTAAATACAGTGACATATAATGGCTGCAGTAAACACAGTTTTGGAGGCTAGGTTTATGCTAACAAATTACACTCGCCTGGGAACGTTCCTGTGCAATAAAGCCAACTAGCACATATGCCTGTTTGTAAACTTCTGCTTAAAAGAGGATAGTGGCAGCAGCCTGCTAACTGGGAAGGTTCTTTGGGATGTGCAACCTCTCTCTGTCTCAAACTGCACCTGAGAATTGGGGTTTAGGATGCTTAAAGTATTCTGAGGGCAATTTGGACAGTTTTACAGTGGAGACCATCATGTTCCAGTACCTGGGAACATTCCTGGCACTGTGTAATTTACTAGCACAAATGTAGCTTCAACTGCTTTATATTACAATAACTGTCTTAAAATATATATTCACATTGGACATTTTTATAGGTACAAGCTCTTGACCTTGCAATTTTTACATGGGCAACATTCCTATCAACTTCTAGAAATGAAATCTTAAACGAAAAAATTCCTTCATTAGTGAGGAATCCAGCCTTGGCCTATAATTAAAGAAGAAAGAGGAAGTAAAATTATAACACAAGAGGAGCTTGCTAAAATGCTCCCTAAAACAGTTTTCCAATGGCATTAAAGTATTACTCATGAATACGAGGCCTGCTTAATTAATTTAGCAGCCTAGACTAGAGATTCAGGTTTTTGTGTTCTCAAGCTTTTGTGCTGGGCATTTGAAGCTGAAAATGTAAACATGAATGCATTTTCTATACGAGTCTTCTAGAAAAATGGTAGGGAAGGCAGGGCACATTCCTTGCTGGGTTTTGTGTTAGATTCTTTACACTCAACATCAGTCTCAGAAACGGGCCTGAGGAAGTTAGAGTCTTCTTGCAACAGGTTGCCTGCTGTTAAATTTATAAGGCTATTTGTAACTTTTATTGATAGGAACACCATAAAACGGCATTATGCAAAGGGTGTGATGCATTTATTCGTGTGTTTTCCCCCAGTTAATATGAACTAACATAGTACTGGCCTATCTGGGAGTCACATAAATGCGATGTCTTGTACTTCTTTTTACAGCTGGAGCTTGTTTTGAATAGTCAGACATATATAAAATGACAGACGGAAGATTATTCTTTAGAATTTTCACTTTGTCATTTACAAAACAATGACATTTGCATCTGTCTTAACACATTAGTGAAGTGGACTGTATAGGAAGATGGTGTTGCAGATTGAGCTGAAAAACAGTATTGAACAGAAAAGTATCGCTAGTTTTATTCAGAACCAGCAGATACTATGAATTACATACGTGAGACTTCAAAAATAATAGCACACCAAAAAATCAGGAAGAAAATTAGTTTTTGGCTTAGCCTTTCAGTCAATTGGTATTTTTCCCAAATAAGAATTTCAGGGTCAGTTTTGATAATCTGATCCTACAAAGGAGAATAAAATCTTACTTTCTTCCACTTGAACAGCTTTCAGATAGCAATTACTAATTGGAGGTCTGTTACAAAGATTTATTTGGGAAATGGTTGACTTTCTTTCTACAGCTTGTTTTCCCACGGACAATCTTTTTAGTACTCATCTCAGAAACATTTTTTAATGACAACCCCCTTAATTATTGATGGAAAGAAAAAAACCCCAAACTTACTTTCCTTAATTTGTCTCAGTACTCATTGGACTTGCATAAAAATTCTTAAAATCTCCAGTTCATCACTGCTCTTCTTGGAGGAGACAATAATAATGCAGAAAGAAACATTGTAATTTCTTGCTGCTGAGTTATAGTACAAAACTCGATTAATTAAAAATACTAGGCAAACAAGGGCCTTGTGTCTGTGAGAAGTCTGAGCTTTCTTTAAGGCTCAGTTATTTCCCTGATAACCACCGATTATCTCTTTTGCAGAAGCCATTCCAATAAGGCAAAGGTGCCCTCTGTAGGGGACAGGCTGTAAATGATGATGGGAAGCTGGTGTTTAATATTTACAGAAAGCAACAGAAGAGAGTAATTTCATAGCAGTCTGGCTCTCTGAGAGGCACTACAGACTAAATATTATGTATAACGAAGCCCTGCAAGAAAAATAATAGGAAATCCTGCCTTAAAATACAGTGGGAAACAATACTTTCAAGTGCGGATAACAACTAACAGTTTTGTAGTAATCTGCCCCGATGCTAAATGTGTAGTGCAGTGAAAACTGAGATGCAGGAATCTCCTGAATAAAATGATATATGAATTTCAGTCAAAAGAACTTTATAGAAATAATGGAATTCAGAAAGCAACATACTTTAAAAGTCTCTGTATCATGTACTCCTAAAAAGTTTACCACAAAGCAGATTCATTAACCATCCCAGGTGGCTAACATATTGCTTGGTAAGAAATTGCCTTTGTTAGCATGCCCACAGACACAACTTAACTGGTGTGCAGAATCTCTAGTGGCTATTTGAAATTATTTAGGGAGTTCTTTTCTCAATTTATAATGGCAGCTAATGCCAGCCCAGAGAGAGGCAGAGAATCCAAGAGCAGTTGTAGCTCATTGCTCATTATTAATTTTTTTTTTTTGTCTCATTTTTATAATTCATGAGGATGACCTGCAGTTCTTGTTATCTTGATTTTACCTCTATCTTCTTTTGTTTTTACATTTGGGTGGGGTTTTTTTGTTTTTTGGCTTTTTTTTTTTCCTTGTTTTTTTTTTTTTTTTAATTTGTATATACATATATATTTGGAGTAACAATTGTATTGCATATGCTTTACTATGAAATGAACTGTAACATGGAGTGAGCAAGCCCCTTCAGAATTATGACTTATCCTCCTTTTGACTTTACTGGAAAGTCAAAGAAGAAGCAGAAAGTAATTCTAGCGGTTACTAATTTGGGGTTACTAAAAAACCTAGACTGAACCATAGTTTAGAAAGTGAAGATCAGTCTATGTTAAGTATAGACTGTAAATATGCAGTCTGTTTCTAAACATGACTTTAAAGAGAAAGGTGGCTTGTGGTCACATGTGGAAAAGTTAAGGATAATAATTTTAAAAAACTATGGATTGGCAAAGGTGTTTGAGATTTTCTTCTGGTCTAGATCATTAATAAGAATACATTTTCCTAGTTCATAACATCAAGCCTGGCTGCCTTTCAGAAGCAGGGTTGAAGGAAAGGGAGAATGTGCACCTATGGCATTGCCTTTCCTCATCATAGACTCTGGTCAAAGAGAGCTTGTTCCTTTCTTTACTCGCTGTTGGAAATATTTGTGTTAAGAGACATATCACATATCTGAAGCACATAAACATCAGATTAATGCTATCTTTTGTTTTAATTGATATCTGAAACAGTAAACTCTTTTCTTTCAGTCTACCAAATAGCATTGAACCTTCCAGTCTCGTTTTAAGAGAAGTAATTTCACTACACTACTTTTTGATCTTCAGGGCATGCTTCCAAGTCTATTTACATAAATAAATGTTCAGGGGTTGACTGAGATTATGGAGCTTTGTGGACTTTTGACATGCCCTCCTCACATCCTGTTGCTTACCCTGTGAATCAGATCTGACACATATTAGGGTATTCACTCTAACTTCTCTCACAGCCAAAATTAATGCAGCCTAGAGGACAAAAATATGGATCCTAACTCAATGGGGAAATGCTTGTAGATACTACCATACTATATGAATGTCCTTCACAGGTGAAATGACATTTTTTTCCCTGACATAAAGTATGTTTACACTCTGGAGTCAAAACTGTCTTACTCTCCTTAATTGTTGCATCTTTAATGGAACTCCATGGTCATATTGGAATGCCTATCCTAAATCTGAAAGTTACCTCACAGTAGGTCTCTTTAATGTGTTTCTTGCTACTATCTAACCCTTCAGCTGAATAAAGGACAAATAGCCAAGGCTATTTTTTCCTTTTGACATCTTGCTGGTGTCTAAACATGCAAGATGGAGCCTTCTAGTTTATTTTATTGAACCTTTCTGGCCCTCTTATAAGACTGTATTTGCAGTTGCAAAGGTATTACTGTGTTTTTTTGGAAGATATGTAATAAATTTAATTCTGAAAAAGCAGTACTTTTCCACCATTATATATTCTTTTGAGTGTTTTTTTTCCCCTGTAAGTTTTCTTCTTGTAGATTTTTGTTTCCAGCTGGAGGCTGACAGTTCCTCATAGTTATTCTATGGCAGCTGGTTACAGACAATACTGACACAACTGATCTTTAGATGGTTTATGTGTCAGAGATAGGAGTCTGGTCTCCTAATACCATCAACGAAGAGAAGTATTCATGTTCAGGGCAGAGATTTAGAAAACCTACACTATAATCTCTAAGCTGACATTGAGAAAAAAGTTCTAAGTGAACTGAGACAGGCCTCTATCACAAATGGACTATAAAGATGTCAGGTTTTTCTTTTACTCTAGGTACTTCATTTATTTTACAATTTAATCTGCTTTTCTTAATTGCATCAATCATCATTTTCTTGTTGGCCAAACATTTTCTATCTCTAAACAGTCATGATCAGCTTTGACTTGGAAAAACTCATGGTAAATCTAACCACACAATTTCTTATTTTCCGGTGTCTTTATTGTCTTTTCTTACCCTTTCTCCTCCCCTCTCCACCCCATTCCCCTGTCCTCCCATCCCTTCCCCTTCCTTTTGTCTCTCTTCACATAAGCCAAATTTGGGTTATTGCCTCTTGCTGTAATTGGCTCTACCCTTTCTTTCCGCTTTAAGAACATGCAAACTGCAAAAGCAGACTGACAATGTGCAAAGTCTAAAATATCTGGGATTTTTTTTTTTAATCTTTAATTTGTATAGTGTTATTAATTTTACTCAAATGTTTTATTAATTTTATTCAACTGTCCACAGCTTTGATACTGCTACCCCCAGCACTTTTCTGGAAGGGCTGCCAACTGTCTTTGGGCTCTGTTGTCTAACATTATATTCCTTGGCCCCAGTCCTGAAAAATTTATACACTAGAGTAATTTTACGCATGAGAGCAGGCCCATTGACTATTGATGCATAACGTTATTCAGGAGTGCATGCATTTTCAGGGCTTAGATAACTGTTTTGATTTTACTTCTCAATCATTGCAAAGTATTTGTAATGGGATTCTTTTACCCAGTTCTAGATTTGTACAGCCACATGGACTTGGACATTGATTTGGTGGATTTAATGATTAAATCTACTCTTCATTTCCTATTCATGACTATGATGCCTACAAACATATTAGTGTCTGGATGAGCTGAATATATTACACCTTCTTAAGTATACATAGGGTTGGGATTTTTTTAATTTTGTGCTACAGATAAATGAAACAACAGTAGTTGATTCTCATAGCCCATTCCCATCTCATAACCTATTCCCATGATAACGAATTAGCTATCAGGTCAACATCCATAATGAACCTTACAAATATACCTGTGATATATTTATTAATTTAGAGGAATTTCAGCTTTTTGTTAATTTACTACATCCCTTCTGATTGCATCTATGCTGGAATGTCTTCTTGCTTGACTAGCTACAGAAGGTAAGAGTATGTAGCCCAACAAATATTAAAAAGCAATTACTATACAATTATTTCTCTGTCTCTATGCCCATTTTTCTATTACTGCAATCTCTACACATAGCCAAACCTCTTTCTTGATCCTTTTTCTAATTTAAACAGAACTTATCAAACTGTACAAGAGCCTGAATCCCTAGCTGCTACATATCTCCAGGCTTCTCCTGAGTAAACAAAGCAATCTCACTTTTTACCGTCTGAGAAACTGGTTGAATAGGTATGAAAGCTAGACTACTACTCTCTCTCTGATGTTCAGTATTGATTTCAACCTCTTTTCCTTTTGCATTTGTTAAATCTCGTGCATTCACTTCATATTCATAATAGAGTGCTCCTGCTTAAATTTTAGTCTTCTTTAAACCTAAGTATTTATTTTGGGCCACTGTTTTTGCTCTTTGAAGGATGTCCTGTCAATATTGTCCTTATGCAGATCTCAGTAATATATAGTATTCCCTTGAGAATCCTTCCCCAGTTTTGTCCATTTCCTGCCAAAGGCTCAACAGTTTGAGAGTTAGCAGTATACTTACCGAGACAAAACAGGAGCAGTGCTCAAGGTGGTAAAGCCTACTACTTAGTGTAAGCTTTCCTGTGCAGTTTATACTACCTCTGAGATTTCTATCAACTTTATTTTTTTTAAAGATATTTAAGACTTGTACAGTGGAACTTTAAAAAGAGGTGTTTGTTTGTTTGGTTTTTTTTCTCAAATTTGCATTCAGCTTCACTTGCAGTGTCACAGAGTAACTAAACATTGATGCCTAGCACATTTGTCCATAGCTCATTTTTAAGTACGTGACTAGCTCTAATAATTTCCATTCTGGATAAGACCCTTCAAGCAGCATAATGCCAGAACTGTTTCAGATTCTCAAGTGTATTGTTTCAGAGTATTCTTAGAACTCTATTTTGAGTTGTAGTCACTAATCTTTCGTAGTGGTATTGAGCACACACAAAAATCACTGAAGTTCAAGTGATGAACATTTGGTAACAGAAAACAGTAATTCTATTTCAGGTTATATAGATGTCATCTCAGAATGTTGATTTATTAAATAAAAAAATAGATCTGAACAGGTTCTTATCTACTTTTTTGATGTATTTCTCAGAAAACAATAGAAATTATATAGTTACTGAACTTTTATTTTGTAATGCAATTCAATATTTGTGTTGCATCATTAAATACTATAGGCACAGTTTGAGTTTTTCAAGTTACAAAAATTAAATAGAACTATAATTTTTGTAACTTCGTGGAGATTAAGAAAAGTCTTCTCATGAGAAACTGGTAGAGTTTTCTGACTAGGTCAGGGCTTTCATACTTCTGGTCCTCCCACTCATATTTCTAAGGTCACGGTAGTTCATTATTGCATTTAATCAGAAATACCTCATTAGTCGGGTTTTTCTCTTTCTCTGATGTTTTTGCCTGCCATAAGAATTAAAGGATGGTTTTTTTGGTATAGCTGATTTTTTGTTTGTTTGTTTGTTTTTGGCTCAAGGTCTCTTTTACTAGTTTTTCAGGTTTTGTTTTGTACATAGTATTGACTTTTTTTGGAATTATTGTTGACTCATTCTGAGGGCAAAGAGTATAATTTAAGGGAAAAATATTTGACCTAGTCTTTATTTATCAAACAGAGTTTGTCTGCTTTGTAAGTTGTGTATACTTACTGATGTGTTGTATCACACTGGAAATTATTTTTGCTATGATGAAGAGCAGCACAAGTTGTCTCCAGTTGTTGAAGTCAGTGAGGTCACTATGTCACAATATCCTACTCATATTTCCTTATTTCTATTGTTCAGAAAGGCTTTTCCTGTCTGCCTTACTAGATTTCATTAGGCACATTTATCAGTTTCATCAAGGAGGAGAGTCAAATACTGCTAGTGTTTCTGCTGTGATTCTATATCCTGCTGCTTTATTATTAGTCAGCTCCTTGTTTATAACTTATCCTGAAATCCTGATGGGGTGGGATTAGTTGTGTCGTTTCAAATATTGTACATGAAACTGCACTTGAGAGAAGGAGATGCTATTAGATTATTCCTTTTAAAAAATTTCCCCATCTCTTCTGTTTAAACAGTGAGAATTTTCCTGTTTTTCATTTGATTGTCCCATTTTAAACATTGCTTGCTCAAAAATACTAAATGATTTCACAGTATAACATAGCATGCCATATATTCCTTAGCTCTTTAACTATTGTTTTGTCATTGAAGCACCACATTTCCATCCTTGCTGTGAGTATACTGATACCCAGTTGTGACAGCTGAACTGAATCACTTTGTGTCCGTGCCCTTCCCTTTTGTCTTTCTGTTGAGCTTCCTTTGTATCATACACTAGTGTCAGTCTATTCTTAGGGTCAGGTTGGAATTCCTTATACTACCCTTTTGTTTTCAGTTTTACATTGTTGATCTTTGTCACTTCCTAATCAGAGAGTGTCTTTCTTTGGTTTATTTTTGGTTCAGCAGACTGTCACCGCTGACCCCTGCTGCCTGGCATGCTGTTGCATGATAGCCACAAGACCTGTCTTCAAATGATGCAGTTGTGGACAATTTTTTCGCTTCTTCTCTGAAAAATTTGAAAGTTTTTTCTCTGAAAATTTAGACAACCGGATATTAGACACCAAGTGATCATTTCAGTCAATGATTCCTCCTCTCAGTTTTCCTTTTGCATTTTTTTTCCTGTGTTTCTTGCATTGTAATTCAACATTAAAGTCATCCATCCCAAAGAAATGTGCTGTATTCTGGTATTCTGTCAGTAACAGCTTGGAAGCAGCTGCAAAATCATCTTTGCCTTCAGTGCTCTTTTCCTTTGCTGGAACACTATTCAACATAACTTTGTTTACCACTATGGTTTGGAATCTGACATATGTAGCATGCTGCTCTATAGGTTTCCAAATGCTTAGTGGCTTTTTTTTGCCGTCTGTTGTACTAAATACTACTCCTCTTACTTTCTCATCATCTCTGCTCTGTTCATTGGTGAAATGCTTATTCTTTTGAATCAGTTGCATTGTGTTTCTACTGTAAAATGCATTTCCTGTAGTCACTCTTTGTGTCCAGACTATTAGAATACAGTGTTTTATATCTAATCTGCTTAATTTCAGTCCCATTTAGAAGAGACTGGCCACATCCTCACTAAATCGGTCTCCTCTGAGACTCACGTGCTTTCCTCTGCAGCCCTAAGATATAATTTTTATTTTTTTAGGGATGTATTTCAGTTAAAAAAGGCGTTAAGTAATTTGAGAATTATGCTGTAAATCATGCATTATCTGAAATTTAAGATGTGTTGAGTGCCCTAAAGCACAGCATGGAAGAATGTGTCAGTCTTTTAGAGTGCAAAGCTCTTTAGAAGAATGACAGAAGACATCAAAACAGATGCAGACTCATCACTGGTATCTACTGGAATCACTACTGCAGCAATCCCCAGAACTACACTGGGATTCTTGTTTTGGAGGGATGTGGTCAATTAACCTTGGCTAACAGGCAAACACCCACCCTGCTGCCTGATTATTCCTTCCATTCACTAGGATGGAGAGAAAGGAGTAAGAACATGAATGATAAAGCTCATGGGTCAAGGTAAAGGTAGGAAGATCACTTACCAATTACAATCAGAGGAAAAACAGACCTGACCTGGGACAATTAACTTATTTCCAATTAAATTAATAATAATAAAAAAGTAACGATTAACTTGGATAGTGGGAAACAACAAAATAAACATTAACACAACACCTTTCCTACCCCCTTTCCCAAGCTCAGCTTCATTTCCCAAGAAACCAGAGGTATGATCAGTACATAATGGTTACTCTCTGCTACTCCTTCCTTCTCACACTTTTCCCTGCACAGGCAGGGACTCCTTAGAGGCTACAATTCATTCAGGATCATCCATCTGAACACACCACTGTGGTCTTTTCCATAGGCTGTAGTGTGAATGTTTACTCCAGCACCTCCTTCTCTGACCTTAGTGTTCCCCCTGCTGTTTCTCACTCCTTTTTTCCTCCCTCCCCATCTGTCTAGTGTTTTCTGTGCTTTTTGAAATATCATTTTATGGATATGCCACCAAATTGGCTAATGGGTTCAGCTTTGGCAAATTTGACACAGAGGTTATTGGAGATTCCCACTCTTCTAGAACACAGATTATCCAAGACAGATACTCCATGACAGCTAAAGCGACACTATACACTTGTGATTAGGCAATGGAATTGAGCCCAACTTCCATGCAAGTAGAGGAAGGTCTTTGAAGACCTTCAGAAATAAGATACTCACGCTTTGCTTACCTAATTGTAAAATGGTAAGCACAATTAATTAAATAATATAATTAAATATTCCTAAGAAAGTAAAATCTCTGCATGTTTTACATCTTTTCTGGGAGTGCAGACAATCAGATTTCTGATATACAATTGCTTTAATCAGACAGAAAAAAATGCGTAGTCACATTAGGACATTATTTGAACATGTACTTGCCAAAACTATCGCTAAATATTCGAGAAATTATCTATATGCTACAACCTTTTCTTATTTCTCTTTGTAATATATATTCAGTGATATCTGGCCTCTAAGACAAACTGCAGCTCTCAGTCTCCAGTTTCCATTATTTTGTTCCTGACAGAAGTATGGGAGCAGGAGATAATGTCCTCTTCAGGAAACAACAGGAAGAAGGGTTTTCTGTATCTGCTATATGTACCAGTTTTGAATTTCTAACTTCAGCAAGTACAAGGTCCATGATTTCTAGAATCACAACAGAAAGCATAATCCAGTCTTCAGGTTAGGATACCTAAGTGGAGACATCGGCAAGTGAAATGCTGTATGTCATCTCAGACATCTGCATGGCACATGAAACATTTGATTGTGTCCCTCTAGAGAGTCAGAAGGATAGCAGGTGGAATACCCTGTTAGAGCTAAAATAACCCCTTAGACCTGTGTTTTCACAGCTGAATCCTGCTCTCTATCTCTGCTGACTGTGGTGGGAGTTTAGATGCCTCGTACATAATTTTATTGTTAGGTTCACAGACCTACTACCTACTAGTGTGTTTAAGATGCTTGTACATATGACACAAGATCTATGAGAAATGTATGACCTTCCAGTGCAGAATCATAGAATGGCTTGAGTTGGAAGAGACCTTAAAGATCATCTAGTTCTAATCCCACTGCCATGGGCAGCGACACCTTCCACTAGATCAGATTGTTCAGACCCCCAGCCAGCCTTAGAAAGGCCAGGAGAGATAAACCACTGTTTAAAATTACACTATCCATTTGCATTCAAGCTGCTGCTGTGGTCTCATGTGTACAGTTACCTACAGATAGATGCCTATATTTAAGTGTTGTCCTCTTAGACTGCACCCTGCCATTGCAGACAGGAAGAGATGTTAGAAAACCTTTCAAAATGGCTTTCAAGTGTTATTTCCATGGCATCGCCAAATTTTCAAGGCAGCAGGTCAGCCACCAGTCTCAGATGTCTCTGTTGATTCATTAATGTCAGTAACAACAGTAATTGCTATTCAGACCTATGAATAGATTTTTGCTGAAGAAACTCTATAGCTGTTTCACATTAATATGGAAGTTAACATGAAAAATTTACAATGCTTAGCTAAAACCTGCTATGACATTTTACCTTTATTATTATAATTTTTACATTGCAACAAGCACACTACACAGTGCATGAAGAGTTTAAGTGTTTTCTCATAGAGCAACTTTTAGAGTATAATTGATTCTAAAGAAACAAACAATCTGGAAGTATATATAATACAGCTTTTAAGCACTTGATTGTATAAAAAAATCCATTTCACATTATATGACCTCATTTTGAAACCCGATAGCTAAAGAAAGTATGTTATGAATTTCCAATACAAGAGAAATTGTAGTTTATGATCCATAGTGTGTGAGGTGTGTACTTGCATTTTAACTATAGTGTTATATATTTGTATAATTTTACATGCTTTGGTCTTGTATTTTAGTGACTAGAATAGCATAACCTCTACAGCTATAAATTAGGTAGTCTTCTGCCTCTGACACAAGTTAATATTTAACTAGTTTGTGCTGGGCTTAAGCATGGGAAAATGTTTCAAGAATTTTTATTTTGCTTTTACATTATGAAGAAAAATTTTGCAGAAATTTTTGCCTTTTTATGTTTTATTTAGACAGACACAAAGTATGAAAACATTCTAGAAAGAAATATGCTTTCACTGACACATAACATATATTCTCTAAATTTTCAGTTACAGACTTTCTTAGAAAGTCTTTTTTACCCACCAGTTCTCCACTTTCCCTCTGTCTCTGTTTTCTCTTACCTTATTGTTTTTGTCTTGTCAAAATCATATTGGCTGTCCTATAATATATCACCTTTGTAGGAGATGGAAACATCTGTATTATACCTTCATATACAACTGTTCCATGCTTGTCTTTCTTTACCTTCCACTGGATCAGTGGGACTTTTCCTATGCTGTCAGCTGGCCAAGTATTTCATGCCCATCCAGCAAATGTCACATATTCTAAATGAATTCACAATAGCGTTTGCATTTTCCGTCATCTTGAACTTGGCTGTAGCTAGCCTGGGATCAACCACAAATCTTTTTATCACAGTCAAATCTTAGTAAAGCAAAAAGAGAAGGCAACAAAATAAAGAAATTTACCTAGCAAAAATTGTCAAGCATACTGACAGAGTATAGTGTATTTCTCACATGCTCTGAGATATGCTGTTTTACATAAACAAACTTTGGGGCATGTTGTGGGGCATGCCCTCCCAGTATGTGCTCACCAGCAGTGTAAAGGGGATATGACATACCTGACTAATTTGATGTCTTCCCTTGTGGGGACTTGTGGCTGGTGTTAGGAGGGCCGTATAGCAAGGAAGATGTCCAGGATCACATAGCACAAGGTCAGGCGGAGTCTGGAGGCAACTACAGCTTTGACCTGAGCATACACCAGTTCAGGGATACCCTAAACCTGCCATGGGGATGTGTGGGGCCAGGTCACAGCACACAGTGGTTTCAGTCTTCTCCCTCCCAGAGTAGTAGAATAAAGATAAAACCAAGAAATCTGGTGAGAAAAGGGTGGGGAGAGTAAGCTAATAGGGACAGAGGATATGAAGTTAATTGGAAGAAGGAGGTATTTGTTCCATTTGAACTAACTTGATCAAAGAAGAATTCATGTGAGTTTTGGGTAAGGTTTATAGCAGGGGTTTTGTTTTTTGTTTTTTTTTTTTTTTTCTTTTTCTTTTTCAAAACATTTGCTTATCTAGAGTATTAACTTTCCATTTCCGCTGCTGAAGCAGATGTTTTGCTTGTCACAGACATTAAGGCACTCTTAATGTGCAGTTACTGAATTCCTTTCTAAAAGAGCATTTTAAATTTGACAATGTTTCTTACATTTTTAAAGCAGTGACCTCATTTTGAAAAGATTTTTTTTTCCAATACATATGTCACTACTGGAAAAGTATTAATCTGCAAAACTTAGTGTAAAATGTCTCCATTTATTAAACATCTACTGTACAGATTTCAGCTGTCACAAAATCTAGTCATGCATTCTTCCAAGTCCTGGCATTCCAAAAAGGGCTTGTTTCAAGAAGGAAATATATTTTCATTGTGATTTCATTAAAGTAAATATTTAAACAAATTCCAACAGTTAAAAATGTTTTTGTAAATAGTACCCAAAATGACTAGAAACTAATTATTACTATGCTAACTGAAAGACTAACTCACTGAATTCAGTTAAGACTCATTCTACTTATGTCCATACTTATCACCTCTTGGATGTTATGGTTTGCACTTCTAACGTTCCATGTTTCTTAAACTGTTATCTAAAAATAGCAGAATGGAAGAAGAATATTGAAAAACAATTAGAGATCTGAATATCTTATTATTCTTCCATTCATCTTCATTTTAATTAGTAAATAAGTTTGATTCATCTCTATATTTTTGCTTTCATAAGTTTAATCTGCCACTATACTTTGATCTTTTAAATGATATTTTTATGGCAGTTTAGGAAAATTTACAGGGAAAAAATTGTTTGTGCTTTCCAAAGGGACAACCAATACAATACATTTTAAAAAGTGTTTATTAGTTAATCAGAGACTTTTCTAATGATGACATCTATTACAAAACACCAGGGAGATTAGAAAGTCAAAAGAGAGAACTGGGTTTATAATATGGCAATCACTGTATCTAGACCGTATACTTTTAAGACAAGCATATCAAGGAATTGCTTGCATTCTTCAGTTGCTGATGCCATCTTCAAGTCTGCCTGCTCAAGCTTTATTTTTTGTTTGCTCTATCCTCTTTTCTTCCTATCACACAGGCTGGGATTTATTTGAATCTTTTTACTGTGAGATGTTTAAAAATGCTGTGGTCTTCTAATTTACACAGTAATGAGGTTGCCCTGTCTCTGACCTTAGAGAGTTAGCTTGGACTTCCTATATATTTTTGGAGGAGATCTCTACCCCTGATTAGAGCTAATGGGTGCTGAAAAGCTGTGTTTAAGAGTTGTTTTAGGTTAGTTCTTTGGGAAATCTGTCCTTCAGTTCCCAGAGACTGCAGCTGTTTTGTGGAAAAGGGAACAAGAAAAAAGAAGGAGAGGGGGGTGGTGTCTGTGTGTTTATGAACACTCAATAGCTAATGCAGAGTCAAGTTTTTGCATTAAACAATTATTTGATTTCTTGTCTGATAAATACAACACACATTCCCCATAATTATAGCACTTACTTTTCCCTGTCCAAACATTTTGGAACAGCTGAAGATTCAAAAATATTCTAGAAACCGTATAACAGAGGATGAGTGAATGACTTTAGTTATAGGAGCTAATCCTTCTGTGCAGTCCTCCAATTATTTTTCTTCACAAATAAGTATTGCAACCTTATTTTATCCAGAATGAATTCCATTCAATGAGCACTCATCAAATTCCAATCTTAATTAGACTCTAACAAAGCCAAACAAACAAATCACTGTGCTTGGATAAAGGCATGTGGGCTGGAGTGTGTGAAAAGAAGAGGTTATATATTTAAATTGTTTTACTTTCTTAACCACTATAGGTGCTACAAAGCTACAGATATAATTTATTATGGCCTTTGATGGTCAAATAGGCTGAGGTGAATTATGATCATAACATTTCATGCAATTTTGCACCTCTGCCTATCTTTGTGGGTATCTAAAGCTGTTTTCTTTTTTGCCTTTTCCCCCCTCTTTTTATTTGTACATAGAGTTATATTTTGTTTCAGCTATCAGATGACAGCCATGGTATAAAAATACTTGAGTTCCCTTACATGGTTTGTATCATCACCAGAAAGACTTGATAAAAATGCAGCCTTATTATATGTGTAGTTTATTCTCTCCATATATTTCAGAATGTATATCCTAATTTGATATTCCAATATATATAATCAGTCAACACTTCCCTTTCATGTTTTTTGACAGAAACACAGGCAGCATACCAGGCAATTAGTCTGAAGAATGATTCTAAAACACCATCTTACTTCTACCCTCACCCCCTTACATACTTTGCTGGTATGGGATGTTTGTGGTTTCTTTCTCTGTGAATTTTTTTCTTCCTTTTCCTTTTCCTTTTTGAACAAAATGGTCATCCACTTATATACCTGTCGTTTGCTCTTTGGCTATTGCCTTTAACTAAATTCAACTCTGGAAATAAAAAGCTTTTTTTTTGTTTGTTTGTTTGGTTTTTTGTTTGGTTTTTTGTTTGTTTGTTTTTGTTTTTGTTTGGTTTTTTTTGAGAGAAACTGCCTATATTTGGTCTTAAGAACTTCATCAATTGTTAGCCATATAAGGGAAGGGTTTAGAAATGCTAATGTATTAAACATTGTTATAGCTCTGAGACACACATAACAAATACTCCTTATTACAGCTTTACTATCTTTATGTTATCTCTCCACAGGACAGAGGAATGAGATCTGCCTCCCCATCATAATCTCTGTGCACAAGGTATACGCTTCCTTTTCCACATTACTTTCATAGCTAGTAACTTTTAAAAACTTCCAAAACTGGATTTTAACATAATCTTTTAATTTTCCTCCCCACTCTCCAACATAAACCTATTTTAATATTTCCACTATTTGGCATGCAACAGCATGCATGCAACAATAACTAAAAAAAGGGCTTCTTAAAACATGGTCCAGATTTCTGAAGAGCTTCATGGTTCAGTGAACATTTTGTTTAATATGGAGATTGTATTCAGAGTTGTTTGATTTGCAGAAATAACAAGCCCAAATGCTTCAGTTTCTAATGGTAATTAGTTTTCAGCCTAGACAGCCTGTTTAGTTATATATTTACTACCTTGTAAAGAACTATCACAACAAGCCCTAAAGCATTATTTGAAAATTAATAAGCTAAAGAAAGAGGAAATTCTTCACTTTCACATAGCAACAGTCTCTGTATTCTACCTTTTGATTGTAAAATCCACCTTTTCAATTATAGGTGTACTAAATTGTGATGCTTGGAAAACTATAAAAGGCAATTATCAATGTTTCTTAATACCATAAATGAGTATGTTTTGCTGTAAGGGAAACAAAGACTAGTATTGTGAACAGATTTCCTTTTCTTCCTGAATCAGAATAGAACAAACTTTGATTCACATATTTTCAGTGTTATTTGCAATTAGTATTAGTTTCTGTGGTGGTCAAAATAATGTGCTGCAGATTCCATTGCAGTTTACATGTTAGAAAATAAAGGCACATTATTTGTCCATGTTTAAAGTTCACTTGGCTTTTGTGACATCAGGCAAGGAAGCAGAGGCAAGGTTAGAACACAATACCTTGCAGTGGTTCGTATATTTCTGTCTTATACAAGAAAATATATGAAAGAGTCACTTCTTCACCCAGGTATATCTTCTGTTCTATCCCTTTTTGCTTTTCAAAGTTAAAGGAAGAAAATTCTCCTTTGCCATATTCAGTGTTGGGTTTTTTTGGGCCGGACTCTTCTTCAGTGGCTCAACAATGAGTGAGCTCTCAGTGGCTGCAGGGGCTAAGAATGCCTCCATTATACTCACTCAGCATGCTTTACCATTGCTTTCTGCCTCTGGACATGGATAGAGGACACGCTTGAGCTGGCAGAAGGAATCACATCATGACATAGACACCTCAGAAGAAGTATGCATTATGGAAATCTTAACAAAGAGAGTTCCTCAGTGATCATTAGCATTAGAGGTTCTCTCAACTCTCTCACAAATGCAGTGGAAAGTAAAGAAGGGAACATTTTCAAATCTTGGAAAGACTGACCCTCTCTCTTTGTGCTGCTGTGTCAAAAGAGCTTTAAATGCCCTTTCATTCCAAATCAGTATAATTGCTTTTGTTCAAAACCAGGTCCAAGCTTCTTAGCAGTGGAGGCAAAGTAAGATGTGTACTGTTTTGAGGTCAAGGAACTAAGTCACTTACTTTGTTGTTCCTCGTCACTGCCAGTGGTTACGTTAAGTTTCGTGGGGATGGCAGAAGACATTCCAAAGTGGAAAGCAGATGTGCTGAAGTGGAATGGGTTGGTGGGAAGTCGGGTTGTCAGTCAATACATAGTCTCAGCCAGATTGGAAAGCTCTACCTTCATCCTCAGTGCCACACAGAGCTGAGCTGGCAGACAGTGAAATGGTGGCCTACTCAGGCTTATGAACATGTGCAGCACTCACCTGAACTACCTGATATCTCTTTTAGCCCCCAGCAAAACTCATGCCTGTTTCACCTTCATCTTCCATCTTCCCTCTTCTCTTCCCTTCCCTTCCTTCTTCTACCTGCCTGCTCTTTGATCTCTTTCCATTTCAATAGGGTTAATTTTCTCCCTGTTCAGCAACATGAACCAGATCAGCAGTTTCAAGTAAATAGTGAATAAAAGCAGAAAAGAAAAAAAAAAGTAAAAAAAAAAAAAAAAAAAAAAAAAAAAAAAAAAAAGGGGGAAGCATAAAACATTGCCACCCTCACCTTCAGCAGAATCTAGCAATCAAATCAGCTTAGTTGTATTATAAATCTACACACTAATATAGGTATTTTTTATTCTTACTGACAACCTGAAGCCAGAAAGGCCACTTCAGAACTACAACAAAGACAACATTGAAAAAGTACTGAATCTGAAACCTCAGGAATGTGGTTGCACAGAGAAATGAGATGTAACTAGCCATGTTACAGCTATGTGATAATATTCTAAGGGCAGTCTGCAATCATTCCTACCTGATTCTGAAAGCTACTGCTTCCTGCTAGCAAAAACTGGTCTGAGCCACACTGCCAGAGAAAAGACAGAACCACCCTGAATGTTTTCTGAGAAGAAAGTTTTTTTTCCCCAGTGGTATTTGGTCTGGGCATTTCCTGACAGAATTTACCAGGATGACAGAAGTGGTCATTTGTTGTTCCAAATTTCTTCCAGTAAAAAATGTTTATTCACTGTAGGCAATGTTTATTGTGTCAGAGAAACAGGAAATACAGACTTTGTATCTCAAGACTGCATATTTTAACTTAAGTGTGCTTTCTGAAAGTCTGTGATTTCTGCAAAACAAAGGAAAATCTCTACAGAAACACTGGGAAAGTCCACTGCTTGTGTTCCAGGGGACTTATACTAAAATCTAGGGAATTTTATACAAAATTACATCCTTTTGTTACACACATGGTGTTATTTGTTGTTTATTTAATCTTTTAAACAACAGTGTCCATGGAAATACACAAACAAAAAGTAATTAGTCTTTTAAGAAGACTAAATTTTTGATTGTTTCTGTGATATATTCATGGACATGAATATATGATGACATATTTTCAATGCAAGGAAGAAGATGTGGTTTTGTTAAAGTGCAGTAAGAACAAATAACCTTGTAGTACATAAATGTATATGTAAAATAGCAGTTGTTCATAAACAAAATAGTAAGTATGTTTAAACATATAGTTTTCTTATAAGACTTCAGTGAAGTGGGGCTGGGGTTTTAATGTATTTGAGAAGTTAAAATCAACTGGACAATATAATAAGCACAAAAGTCATAAAATAAGGTATGTTAGGTATTATTTGAGTCACATAGTTCATATGTTTTGTTTACAGAAAGAGTGTTTACAAAATCACACAAAATAGACAGTGCAAGAATTAGAAGTAGCATGTCTAGGAGTTAAGTCAGAAAAGTAATTATTTTCCAGAGGGAAAAAAGTCTCTCTTTCCTGTATTCAACTTTATTAATTCAGCCCACTGGATAATGAGTGCTAAAAAACTGTTGAGGTTTTCTTGTTAGACTCATATGAAGTTAGTATTAAAACATTAAAGTTATAACTTGTTGCTTTTACCATACTGGCACACAGGATTTTCTGTAATAGCTTTAATAAGTTCCATATGACTAGTTGGAAAGATAAATTTAATTAAATAATACGTTATTGATTTATCTTTTGCTAACAGTCAACACTTGGGTGAAAACTTTAAAACTGATTAGAAAAATGATGCAAAAATTTATATCCTTCATGAAAAATGTCACAAACCAGATAAAATTTTAAAGAATGCTTCTCATTTGCTATTCTACTTTATCACACTTTTAAAAGTAAAGCTTTTACTCTCCCCACTTACACCATCTCAGCAGAGCAGTGGCTACAAGTTTTAATCCCTATATTCCTTTGTCTGAAAAAAAAAAAATATCCACCCTTGCTGTCATTGAAACAAGGTTAGAGAATCAAATACGGTATATGACTGCTCTGCAGTAGCTTTCACTGCAAAAATGTTTATTAAAGGAAGTAAGCATCTACTTACGATATGATTGCTGTAGCTAATAAGACAAGATGAAAGATGCCTTTTTCAAAATGTAGGTTTTCTTTAAAATTCAGAATTCTTAAGGTACTTGCATCTCAAATCATTGGCATTTGTTAGTTTTTCCTTAAGTTTTACCAAGCACAGCTTTAGCAAGCAAGAACATGCACAAATATATTCTATAGCTAAAATGATCAAATTTTGCAGAACCATATTTGCATGGAGAACTGAATTACCACAAGTAAATTGGAAGTGGGAACTCTTACAAATTGCTTCATAAATTGAAAGAAGCTAAAGAAAACAAATGTTTCCTAAAATGTTGTTTCCTTTTTCCTATTACTAGTTGGGAAAATATTAACAAAAACTGTGGGAAAACCAGTGGCATTCCTGCTTTTCTTCCTCTGCCAGTTTAGGCTACAATTTAGTGTTACAGTCATTTGTAAGTGCTACAGTAACTTATCAGGAGTATTCAAGTCAAGAAAAAGTTACCTGGAAATTAGAAAAACAATGGAATTACTTCAATTTGTGGAATAATTTATAACTGAAAGATAAAATACACTTCTCAAAATCTAAGACCCTAATAATTTACTACTAGTAAAAGAAAGGAGAATACAGTATACCCAGTCCTGCCAGGAAGACAGTCTTTATCATCATTCTTCCTGGAACAACAGGAATTAGGGAACAGACAAGCTAAACAGGGCTGCCACCTCCCTATCAAAACCTGTCAAGCCAAAATACTATTACTTTTGGGATGTCAGTGTCTTACTAAACCACTTAGCATTAATTGACAACTTCTCCTGCAGTGTAACAGACTTAATTGCAAAGTTAGCACAACTCCATAGCTTGAAGTAGCAGAGCCCAAGTGTCAAAACTGGCAGTTTTAAAAATTAGTTAGCCTAGCAGAAGGCAAAATGAAGAGGGTAAAAAGTTCTTCCTGTTAGGGGCAACTATACACAGGCTTAATAAAACATTTGTCCTGGTCTCTGCTGTAACCAGCAAACATGACCCATATTTTGCTGCTACTATGTTGGAAAATACATTGAGGAGACTGCAGAGAAGAGGTTCAAGGTTATGGCTGACAATTTCTAAGGGCCACTTAGGTTCTGTGTTAAGTCTCACATGTTAAGATAGTTCCTGTTTCAAAGAACAGTAGGAAGCTTGCTGCCAGGGCAGAAAGCAAAGATCAGCTCTTTGTTAGAGAGATTGTTCTTTGAGATACTCACAGCCTGGCTGGAGTGTTGCTTTTCTCTCCATAGTGTGAAGCTGCAACTGTGCTTATATGATTTTGATGGTGATGATGATATTTCACACTTCATTGCTTATGAGAATTAAATGTATCCCAATAGAGGATAAGGGGAATTTGAAAGAAACTTGATCAATCGTTTCAAGGTTACTGATTTTCCTGATTCACCAAACTGACACTTTTTCATTCTTTTACTTTTTTCAACCCTTATGTTCAAGAACATTGGTTGGCTTCAAGTTCTGGAGCTATTTAAATCCCTAAATCACCTTATAATATGCCAAATGAAAGGTGATGGTTTAAACAACTTTAAATAATCATACTCAAAAGTTAAAATAAGTTTTCTTATAATTCACATGGTGTATTTGTTTGAGATTTCAGAGAAAAACAGTATTGTGACACATTTAGAGGCTTTCCAGTACAATTTACTGGAACTAAAGATATATATGAGAAAACAACTATTTTATTACAAATAATTTATTAAGAAAACACTAGACAGTAACTAAAGTAAACACATGCCTGTGAACTCAAATTATTAGGGGTATAAACAAATGGATTTCTAAGAGATATTTATAAACCAGAATCTATTAGCAGTTCAGACAGAATTGTACTTATACATAAAGCAGTTCCACTGGAGGAATGTAGGATTGTTTGAGTGGGAACCTTTTCTCTTAGTCATGACTATAGAAAACAACTTATTCTTGAGACTGCCACCTTCAATAATAATATGTTTTGTATGGTCTTTATGCAAAGTTAGCAAGGTCCAAGAGATAATGAGATTAACAGAAAAATATATAACAGATGTTTTATGTAATGTCTAATGTGATGTGTAAGTAACTTAAATAAGGCTTTTAAAATCATAGTCCCCTAAAAGGGACCATTGAAAGTATGGGATCCTTAGTGGACAAATTGAAGCCAGCACATGAAATGATAGGCTTGTTTTCTGTAATTGCTTTTCACAGATCTTTTAGAAATAGCTTGTGGAGAAACCCCAGGGTTCTGTATGCCACAGATTGCAAACCACTGAATTAAACAGACAGGACTGGTGGAGGAGTTAGCCAGTGGGCTAAACAGTAACAAAGGAGTAATAGTTTCTAAACACACAGAGCATCCAGAGCCAGGGATTTAAATAGCTAACAGTTGGTTAGGCCAGTGATGTGAGTAAAGAGTACTAGGTTCATTTAGAATGGTTAAAGCCATTTGTGTTTGTTACCAAAATTTACAGTGATGATGCATGTAATAAAAGAAAAACTTACACTGAATTTGACACTAGAAGACAAGTTTGTGATGAAAGAAAGGGACACCAAAGAAGTGTTTAGCTGGAGCTGATGGGATACTGACATTACTTGGAAAAAGGAGGTCACTGGCATGGAAAACTAAAAGAGGAAATTCAGTGGAAAATGTGTCTGAAGGTAACATTTCAGAGCCTGAGGCTTCTTTCTAAGGATCCACAGCTGTAAAGGCTGAGGGATCTTTTATGAACTCTAGATAAGAGAAACTAAGTAATTAGGAAGCTCTAAGTAATGTATTTTACATATTTTGATTGTAACCATTTAATGTAACCAAAGGCCTAGCCTAAATTTCACTAAATATTTTCTTTAGCTTCAGCTTTACCTTTCTGTGAGGCAAGATGCATAATAGTGAAAAATCAGAGCCAGTGGAGGCAGCAAATGAACCAGCACTGTATCTGTGCTATGCCGAGGAACTCCCAATTCTAATATGTTTCCTACCACATTTCCAGAGGTTTTTAGTGTCAATACCTCTGGTGTTGACTTTGACAAAGGTGCTTCCAGCCATATACTCTAGTGTAGACAATGGAGAGACCATGTAGTGTCACTCATTCTCCAAACCATTGTAGTATTTACAATCTAGGTCCACTACTGGCAAGTTCTACGTCCGTAGGCCTCCCTTACAGCAAGTGTCTAATTCTATACATGTCTAGTTACCTGAGAGGTTCCATACCTCTGCTTCATTTCAACCAAACAGATCTCTTTTGTCCATTATCACTGCCTTGGATAAAAGGGAGTGTTGCTCCCTTCCTTCCTAAAAAGCTCCTTGCAAGGAAAAGTGACCTCACACGAACAATCCCTAAACAAGAAGTCCCTTCTATGCTCTGGGCAGAGCACAGAGCAACTCTTGGAAAGGTGGAACTTAAAATTTTCTCTTTCTTCACATTGACAATATCTGCTTTCCTTATTGGCTTCTGATGATGTTAAGCATTTAATGTTCCCATGTCTGTTTGTGTCCAGTTTTGAGAATTATGGTTCTAATTACCAGCAGATACATAGAAAATAAGCACTAATGTTACAGTTTCTGAGGAAGTTGAACAGTCAGGTTTTTCTGCTTAAAAACTGTGATTCAGAAGTACCTATTTGTACTTATACAGATAATAATATTTTAAATGAAGATTCTATAGTAATAATGAGATCACCAAGTTCTGTGAAAATGAGATAGTCCACAGTATTAAAGACAGTGGTACAATAATGGTAGGACAGTGAGAAACACAAAGAGATTTAACAGTTAAATCCTGAGGGAATATTTAATAACTAGAAGTCTGATAAAGCACTATTTACCATAATTACATATACAGTTAAACTTTATGTACAGGTTTCAGTTACAATATCTCAAGCTAGTGAAAGAATCTGCTGCCAGACCATAACAGATTGTTCCCACAGGACATCTGTTTCATGTGTTTAATTTCTTTTAAAAAGTAGGCAACACTTTCTGGCTATAAAAGTATGAAAGCATAAAGTTTTATTTGATATTATGTCAGAATTAAATAGTTGTGTCACATTTTTTCTTTTACCCTAAATAATATTTATCGCAGTCACAGTTCTGATGCACCAGTAGATTATTATATGGCCTTCTAAAACTATTGTAGCATTCAGAGTAGGAAAAACACCAGAATATTTTTGGACTAGACACAGAGAACTTCTTTGGGATTAAATGTCTTACTGAAATGGGATAAATGCACTTACACCAGAGAAAACTATCTAGAAAACCCATATGTCAGAACCCAGCATTCACCAGAGTCCTTTTAGGCATCTTTAACTGGAGGCAGACTCAGGCCCTTTGACTCATGAATGGGTAAATCACAGATCAGGGCATCTCCAGTGGCAGATGTTCATAAAGACTGCCATGGGATTTAGCCACATTTAAGCTGCAGGTGTCTGGCCTGTATGGTCTAGGAAGACATGGGTGCTAAGAATCCTCAGAATGAAGTCAGTTCCACCGACAGTACATACATTTATCCCTGAGCTCGTCATCTAACACTGTTTGTGGACAAGGAATACAAGTACCACAGAATCACAGAATATGCTGAGTTGGAAAGGACTCACAAAGATCATCGAGTCCAAACCTTAGCTCTGCACAGAACCATCCCTAAGAGTCACACCATATGTCTGAGAGTGTCATCCAAATGCTTCTTGAACTCTGGTAGGCTTGGTGCTGTGACCATTTCCCTGGGGAAGCAATTTATGAAGTCATTATGAAGTCATTTATGAAGATGTTGAAGAGCACAGGGCCCAAAATGGAGCCCTGTGGAACCCCACTAGTGACAAGTCTCCAGTCTGATGTTACCCCATTCACTGTTACCCTCTGTGCTTGACCTGTGAGCCAGTTGCTAACCCACCACATGATGTGTTCATCCAGCTGTGCTGGGCATTTTGTCCAGAAGGATCCTGTGAGAGATAGTATTGAGAGCTTTACTGAAATCCAGAAAGATTACATCAGCTGCTTTCTCTTGATCAATTAGGTGGGTTACCTTGTCATAAAAGGAAATGAGGAGCAGGACTTTCATGAAACCATGCTGGCTGTGACCAGTGACTGTGTTGTCTTACAGTTGTTTTTCAGTATTTCCCAGAATAATCTTCTCCATAACTTTACCAGGCACTGGAGTGAGATTGACAGGCCTGTAGTTTACAGAGTCCTGCTTCTTGCTCTTCTTCAAAGTCAGGACAACATTCACCAGCTTCCAGTCAGCTGGGACCTCTGAATTCTCAAGACTGCTCAAGAATCATTGAGAGAGGTTTTGCAATGACATCAGCCAGCTCTTTGAGGATTCTTGGATGAATCTCATTGGGCCTCATAGATTTGTAGGGATCCAGCTGGAGCAGCAGATCTTGCACAATTTCAGGATTGGCTGGGAGTTGATCATTCTCACAGTTATGGTCCTCCAGCTCAGGGCACTGAGACCCCTTTGGTCCATCATTCATGTTGAAGACAGAGGCAAAGAAAGCATTAAATACCTCTGCCTTGTCTCTGTTTGTGAGGTGACCATCCTCAGCCTGTAACAGGCCAATGATATTTTATATTGCCTATCGCCACTAATGTATTTGAAAAAACTCTTTTTATTGTTCCCCACATTTCTGGCAGCTTCAACTCCAGTTGAGCTTTGGCAGCATACATTATCTCCCTACAGTGGCAAGCATCATCTCTGAATTCTTCCCATGTCACTTGATGTTGCTTCCACTGGACATACACCTTCCTTTTACACCTTATTTCCAGGAGAAGATCCCTGTACAACCAAGCTGAGGGCTTTCGACTCCTCATGAACCTGCTGTGTGGGGCTATCTTGCCTGTTCAGGGATTCATTTATCGCATTCAATCACAAACATCTCAAACAGGTAGTTTCTCACTAAAAGCATCTGTTTCCCCCATCGACTACAAAGGGAGCTTACACGTCTCATGCAGCTATAGATATTTGCTTTATTCATATAAAAAGTTAAATAGACTTCATTCTCCTTGATTTGTAAGCCCTAACAACAAACTCTGGTACTCGAAACCATAACTGGGCCCAACTATCAAAGCCGTAAGTGTGATCGAAGAAGACCTAATAAACAACAGGACAATTATATTCTTATAAATCAATATATACAAAAGTGGTGCTGCTCTCCACTACTTGCCTGATAGTCTGAAGTACTTGCAAGGCAGGCAGATATCTGGCATCCAGTGCCCATGAA
Organism: Scytalopus superciliaris; assembly: GCA_013400415.1. NCBI lineage: Eukaryota > Metazoa > Chordata > Aves > Passeriformes > Rhinocryptidae > Scytalopus > Scytalopus superciliaris. The sequence continues at coordinate 751,145 of VXBX01000122.1, read as the reverse complement.
AGAAGGTTAAGCACCTACCCCTCACTCCAAAAAACAATATCTTGCTCATCAGGCTCTAATTTAGCTTGGAGAAGGCTCTCTCATCCACCCCAGAGAAGCTCATGGAAGGCAAAAGTACAAGAGCTTTGATGCCACAAAGGAGCAAGCTGACTCGTAAGTCAGTGGTGAATGCAGTCCATTAGACAGAGAAGATTCACCACCAAGATTTCTGTCTATAGCTGTGGGGGCCTGATTTCTAGGCCAGCTGTCAATCTTCCTTTTGCTTCTTTACTATGTCTTCACATTTTAGTTTTGGCTTACAGCTTTTTTTGAAAGCTTCTGCTCCATGGAGGTGAAGGGAAAAAATATAATTCCCATTCTTAATAAAAAATGAGAAAGACATGTATCATCATGGCTGATGGTATGTAGAGCAAGAGGGCAGATCTAGGAGGAGTAGAGTAGGATACCAATAAAAGATCCCTTGACGGAGAACCAGGTTTTTTTTTTTGTTGGTTGTTTTTCTTTTTCTTTAAATGAGAAAAGCACAGAGAATTTCAAGCAAAACAAACACAGTCAAATCAATGCATTGAGAAGAGAGAAATTATCACAGTCCAGAAATTGCATATTTCAGGCTATTGACATTCCTGTTGAGTGCTGGAGGAGGAAGAAAATATCATCATTACTATTTCCTTGCAAAGGTACAGGATTGGCTAGTGAGGTAGTAGTGATTTACAGTGCTGCCAAGGACATCTTCAGCTTCTAGTCAAGGAAAAATTCAATATTTTTTTCTTTACTCAGGCCTTTATTTTGTGTTTTATAATCCTTTTCCACTTGAATACAGAATACTCAGCCAAACTCCCACCTGCGTCCCTTAGGAGCTGTAACAAAACCAGATAAACTGCCCACCCTCAGTGACTGGGGTGCTACTGCCTAAGATCACAACATTTACAAAAACGAGAACAGGACTCCATGTCCACAACACAGGCATCACCCTATCCATGAGTCTTTCATTCATGTCGTCTCTGTGCACCATTCTGAACTCAAAAATTTCTGAAATCAATGTTTTTTCTTTGCAGATGTTGAAAATTAGGTCCTCAGTGACTCAGTCAATAAAAAATTACTCAGCAAACCATAAAGTTTAAGACCTTAATTTGATAATTTTGGTGTTAACCATTTTATTAATTCTGCTATTTAGTTTGATTTTTGAAACCTGGTATTTGAATAAACCACATTTCCAGAAAGTTACTATGTCTTAATTTTTAGGTGTTAAGAAATTAAAAATCTACCACTTCTCTTGCTATTTCATTCTTTTTGTGAATCACTCTCAGGGGTAAACATGAATTGTGTTCTCAAACTGACACCAAACCTTAACACAGTATTCTAGCAGAAGAGTAAACTTTCTGGACCTGTATGTCACCTTACCTGTTTGTGCCTCAAAGACCAGGAAGAGTTCTCTTTGCTGTGTTATCATGTAGGGTTAGATGATATTATGACACCTCTCATTGTTTCCTGAGCTACTGATTTCCAGAATAAAGTTTTCTACTGTTTAGATATGACCTAGATGCATAATTTTGCATTTAACTTGAATGGGTTCAGCTTGCCAAGCAATCAAAATTTTACTTTATACCTTCCTGGTCTTCATAATTATGTACCACTCTGCCAATCTCTATGTCAGCAATGTAAGGTATCAGCAATGTTTTAATATTTACTGAGGCATATGGAAATCTTGAATAGCGTTTTCTAAGTCCCAGTTTGTATGACCCATATTTGAAACCATTCAACACTTACTGAAAACCCCCTCCACAGCTGAGAGAGGAGTGTTAGCCCGTTCTTAATGCATTGAGTGTATGCTTATTAATCTTGTGGTGTATGTGAATTTAAGATACTTTAACCAAGCATTTTTGACACATGGGCAACCATAGAATTACTTGAAGTCAGACATGGTAAATATTTCCATACAGGAAAACTGAGAGAAACAATTAAATATCCTCCTACTTATAATTAATGAAACAGCAGTTTTCACCCTGTGATTACACTGAATACAAATTCAGGGGGTTGTAACTTATTTGCATGTAGTATTGCATCCATAAGAGAGAAGTCAGAAAACAAGCAAAAAAATGTACAAGAGGAATGAAAACACAGAAAACTGCTGTAGTCATGACAGAACTGAAACAGAGAGTGCTTTTTGAGTGATGTTGTCTGGAAAGCTGGCATAGAACTGTGAGAAAGGAAATGCTCTCCTGTTGTTTAATTGTACTGTGTTTGGAGTAATGGAACCTCTGTGTACATTCTTTGTAAATTAGAGTGATTGCAGTAAGAAAAATATTTAATTCCAATGGCATCAAGGAGTCAGGGTTTCTTAGATGAGGGCTGAGATCACCTCAGCCTTTTGCTACATGGAAGCAGGATATGCAAGTGTCAAAGCGACTCATCCTAGTCTGTAACTTCAGCAAAATTCACAAGGAAGTGTAAAATCAGTGATGGACAACAGCTCTTGTAAGAATGTCTTGTTCAAAGACTTGTAACTCCTGGACTCGTTCGTGAATAAAGTGACTGTGATAGGAAATACTTTGTGCCTAACCTTGTGTTTTTCTCTTCTAGCATGTCATCTCTAAAGGTATGAAACTGGAAATACAGGTTTTGTAGGATTTTTATCATGATTTTCAACAATTTTATGACCTCCATGTAGAGATAAACCAATACTTTTGTTACAATAAAGATCCCTTCTTAGTGTCCCTAAATAAATTTCCACATTTCACTACTGCTATTTTGTATTATTTATATTCTATTGCCCACTTTTTTCCATCCTTCTGGTTAAATTATTCAAGGTTATTCTGTCTTTGCTGCAGAAGAAAAACATTTTAATATTCTAATAAATTATATTCTTAAATTGTTTTAAAATAGTACTTAGTTGTAACTATTTTTTTATGCTTCCATGTTGTCTTCGAAATCAGCTGTGCTCATCCTTAACTTTCTGAAAATGGTTCTTTCAAAATCTAGGCATGCATATTACTGATTGTCCTCTTCCTTGCTTACCTGCATGTATGTACAACAGTTTACCCACAATAAGCAGCAATAAACAAACTTAAGTCAAGACAAAACGTTCCTAAACTATTTCAGTAATTAAGAAGTTTTTACTCATCATTCTCATACCCAAAGTAAAATTGTCTTTTCCTGGTCGTAATGTATGTTATATCATAGTCATTCAGAAATTATTTATTTAACTCCTGAAGGAGGTCTTGGAGACCAGTACCATGCTATTGCCAAAATATATCCATAATCTATGAACTCATAAAACATAATTTAAAAACAGATGAACTATTTTTCTGTTGTTCTCATGAAGGTTGTTCAGGACTCATTTCTACTAGTTACAAGTCTGCTTCTTATTTCGAACTTGAAGTTATACCTTTTTTTTTCTTAGCTTACCTTTTTCCCATGGTGGGGCTTATGCTCTTTGTTTTTAATAGAAAACAGCCAGTTTTAGGGAAGATAATCATGTTTTATGAGCCTTTCTCTGTACCATGGTTAATTCATTCTTCTTAAATAGAGCTGAAAATGAAGTATACATGTAAAGTGATATTAATACTTTCCCATGTCTACCAAAATGTAGCCATACATACATTTTAATGTATTGTTTCCCAAGTTTGAAGTTTTATCACAATGGTTTTTTTTTCATGGTTATTCTGTAGTAAGATTGTGTATTCATATTGTTCTGTCATACCCACCTCTCCTACCATATTGTTAGTGACTTTAAATGCTAGAATTCATTGATTTTCACAGAATCTTGTGGTAGTTAAGTGCCAAAAACTCCTTCATAGCATCTTCTTCTTATCTAGTCTGTCCCTCCCAAGCAGGTTTTAATAGGTAATATTAGTATTGCCATTATATGAATTACCTCACCAGGTTTCACTTGTTTCACTTGTGTGATATTTCTCCTTTTCAATGAGAATTTCCAGTTCTTCTTGTTCATTAAATCTAACCAACATGTAAGCAACTGAAAAAAATGTCTTTTCTTGATGCTTTTGGTCACTGTTTTGTTTTATTCATTGCATGTTAATTTGAACTACATTGATGCCTCTCCATTCACTTATTAATTTGATGCTTTGTCTATAACCCAAGCAGATGAGAAGTTTACTCTCCTCCCTTTGAGGAACTGTGTACCATTTGAAATTCATTGGCCTTGATGGCCTTGATGGCATTTGAGATTTTCAAAAACCTCCTTTAATTCTGTGCTAGATAGTCATCCTCCAGTATCTTCTGTTTTTTCTTTCCATGATACAAAGAGGTTGACTGCCAAGACCCCTTCAGCTTCTTCTGCTTTATCTCTCCTCTTGGACCTCACTGTAGTTTGCATGTTGTATCTGTGGGATAATTGACTCCAGTGTGTATCATGACCAGTAGAGACTTGCCAGACAACCTCATAGTCCAGCCCAATCTTGCAGTTGCAATGGATCTTGTGACCACACTGCATACACAGGTAAACAGTGAAGATATTTACACAGAACCAGTGAGAGGCAGATAAAATATTTGCTCTTCCATAGAATTTTGCAGAATAAAGATACAAAAAGCATCACTTAGAGCACCCATTTTATAAATCATATACAACATGCAATAACAACAGCTCAGTTAGACGCAATCTAATAAAAAACCTACGTGATTCATTTTCAGGGTAGGAATAGAATAAAATTCTTTTAACCTGAAGTCTGCCCTGTGAAAATACAACAACGACAATTAAGATCTTTTTACACTGACACAGTTGCAGTTTTTTCTATTTGGTTTTTAAATTTTGCTGTTTAATTTGTTTACTATGTTTTATGGAGTATTTGTTAACTTTGTCTACTTTGTCTCAAAGTTTCATACTATCAAAGTGCAAGACAGTGCTGCATTGATTCATCAGCCACAAGGCTTCTAAAATCTGCACAGAGTGGACGCTAAATGAAATGTTGTTAGCATTTTATTTACCAGTGCTCCTGATGTTTAAAAAGCTGGGATGAAGTTGGAAAAAGATACATTGGCAACATAATAACATCCAGAAGCCAACACATGACTGGTCAGTTTTTGAAAAGGACAAAATTAAAGTATAAAATATGTGAAATTCTTTCAATAGAGAGTAGTATTGCACAAACAAAACTGAAGAAAAAACAACCAGCCTTGTGTTAGGATAATTCTAATGTAGGAAATAATATTTAAATGTATAAATATGCAAAATCATTATGAATTTTAGAAGGCATATCCTAATTTAATATTGCAGTTAATACTATTAAATTTCTGCGCATGATGAGAAAAGGTAGAAAACCCTCCAACCAACCAAAAAAACAAAACACTCTAAACTACTGAGTACTATGTTAGGAAAAATAAAGTGGTCCTTGTCATTATTTTTGAAGCCTGTACAAAGTTATAAAAATTCACAGAAATATGTATTCCATGCATCCAGTAAATAAACAACATGAAGGGAGCAGTTAGTGTATGAATGATTTCTCTAAGATTAGGACCACCAAATTGTACTATGTTGTTGGAATTTCAGACAGTCCCATCCTCCTCTATAACAGCTAGAATATTTTAGCTTTTTAGTCTACTCAAACCTGTTTGCCTAGCCTAAGCACTAAGGCAAATCTTGGAAGACATAGTTCCCAGGACTTTGATACAACTCAGTATTTCTACTGGAAATTAGGCATTTACAAGCTTTTTTTGAATATTTTTTTTCAATCTAAGTATGGCAGTGGTTGAATTCTATCCAAGACCAGAACTCTCACACCTAATGAGGACTCTTTTTTCATTCTGAAGATCCCCTCATATGTAGACAAAGGCTTAAACCAAATTGCTTCAGCTCTTAGTTCCAGTTTGGGCTTCAGATTTTCCATTAATTCCCAAAGAATAAGACCAAAAACTCATCTCCAAAAGTCTGAATCTCTGTTGAGTGAAGACATCCAGATAAATAAAGCAAGCAGGGTCTTAATGTAAAATACAGAGGCATTATTTGAAGCAGATCCCAGAACTCCTTTTGCTTCTTACATGAGATCCTAATCAGTATATAAGGTACTCAATATGTACTGAGCAGGTAAGAAGATAAAAGGTCTCTTAAAGCACAAGACTGAAACTTAGACTGTAATTTACAACGAAGAGACTTCCGGTTGTTTCACTTTGGGTTTTTTTCCTGTTTTTTAGGGACAAGAATATTTCCTGGAAACTATAGTAATGCCTTTGAATTTCTTAATAACATATCAGAAAGATATAATTTAGAAATGGAGCAAAAGTGCATGACAACTCAGAACATTCTGAGTTGAAAGGGACCCACAAGGATCATTGAGTTCCACTCTTAAGTGAATGGTCCACACTGAGATCAAACCTGCAACCTTGGTGTTATTAGCACCCTGCTCTGATCAACTGAACTAACTTCAGGGTCACTTGTTCTCTAAGACTTTTGTCCATATGAAAAACCCACCAGTCAGTAATATAAGGGGAGATGTGACAGTAAGCTAATGATCATGTGCTGTCTTGCCATGTGGTTATGCAATGTTTTCAGAACAGTTCAGTGTAGTACTGCTTTTAAAGCATAGATTGCAACAGACTATAGATCTACTTTGCTTTTAATGGAGAAGAATGTTTTCATAAGAAATTACTATGCTGTAGTAAAGTGGGAAAATGCATTGGAGTCTCTTCACTTCTTCAAAAGACAAGCAAGTTGGGATTTATGTGATTTTATTTCAGTGTGAACAATCACCCCAAGATCTTTTGTAATTCAAGTTAAAATTTCTCCACATTTAGGGCAGGATTCATCTGACCTACTTTGAACAGATACATTTAATCAGGGTAATCCTGCTGTCAACGACCCAAAAAAAAAAAAAAAAGAAGAGAGAGTTCTCATTACAACCAGGAGGGAAGGAGCAATCAGTGCTGAGAAAACTGAGCTACTCAGATACATTTTTCATTCACAACATTGTTCTCAAAATGAAAAATGACAGATTTTGATGCTTGTGTGTGTAAGGGGTGCAATGACTTAAAGGGAAAACAAAGAAATGCTCTTGAGATCTTCTCACTCATTCAAGGCTACAGTTCAGAAGTCATTATTAATCAGAAAATACATAGAAAATGCATTTTTATTTTAGGGAAAATCTCACTGTATGATAGCTGATAGCAGAATGCTAATTCTGAAACTTGTCTTCTCTTCTGCCTGTGATCAGACTCTTCTTTCATTTACCTGAGGGAAGCAGAGTAGGAAATTAAACTCTAGTTAACTCCTTGTTCCCTGTGGATCAGGTAACGTAAAGTGTTTTGCCATATCATGCATGGAATATTTGAGTCCTTCAGTGAAGACTACAGGTACTTAATATTATATACACAATTTTTCAAAGCTTTCTCATTGCCATTCCCACACTTGTTCCCATTTTGTGACAGTACTGAAACTAGGGGAAGATTGTAGCCAATCCAAGTTGGAAAAACTTTGTGAAATAACAGTGGTCTCTGTGTATCTACATCAAAGTAGGACTATGTTTATTATTTTTGTTTTAAGACATTACCCAAATGTTGCAAATCCAGACTAAATTATTACAATGCTAGACAATACACAAACATTCCCTGCCTCAAGAAACTTACACACAGGAACACAAACACAGGAAAAATACTGATAAGGATTAGATAAGAATGATTTCTTTCTTTTTGACCATTCAACTATGTGGTTAAAGAACTCATAAACTGAGTTTTAAATTAAATTTATATTCAAGTTACTTATGCTGTCATTTTTCTTCTTCTTCATTACTGATTTGTTGTACATGCTATGATGACATTCCCAGAACTGCCAGGGAATTATCTTTGAAGCAATATTTTATGACGCCCTTCTTCAGTCCTCAAAAATATACAAGAGATGTAATCAAACTCATAAAAATGCCTTAATTGTGCATTCATTTAAATGACCTTTGAGATCTTAAAAATGAATTTCAGGTGTTTGCATACTATTGGATCATCTTACATCATACAGCATGATAAGTTTTTCAGGTGTATGTTGTGGGCTCTGTTTGTTTTAAAGTATTCTCACAAAAGTAAGTGTATGCTTAGCAAAACACAAATTACTTGATTTTAGAAATAGAAGACCAAAGCAGTTGGGAGTTGTAGAAAAGATTTTTGTTGTTTAAAAAGGACAGCCAATTATAACTAAAACATTTAATTTCTGAATGGAAGTGCAAAAAATATGTAATTTTAAAGTGCAAAAATCCTAGAATCACAAAAAAGAAAAAAGCTGTATTAAATAAAATGACCTTTGTGAGTCAATGGGTGTTTCCTTTGCTTTATTGATCCTTTTTGCTTCTTTACAGAAGTACTTGAGCTGAATAGATTGTCTGGATTTTTCTTGGAACAAAGAAAGTCCTCCAGAACTGCAAAGCAAAACAGAACTTCCGTAAGACTTTGTTAATTCAAAGAAATAATTTCCTGTGGAATATTTCTCTACTTCTTGTTTCCTGGAAGTTATATAAGTGAATGTAGGGCTAATGCAGTTGGTGCAGTTGACAAATACACATCAGACTTTATGCAATACCCCTTTTTGCTCTTCTCAGTCATATATGAGAGGGAATTGTTCTTTTTTATGTATTAAAGGCATGACATACCCTGATACCTGTACTTTACATGTCTATGTTGCTCATCCAAGCATCCTGTAATACAGATGTGGCAAGACCACCTTTGCTCTGAGACTAATGACAGGCATCTTACACATCTCAACAGACAAAGTTTTACATGATGTCAGACCTTCTGGGAAGGACCTGTCCTACATTAATGATGTAACATTGCTGCAAGGGCTGATAGAAGAGAGTGGAGATGTCTGCATCATCAGCGCCACCAACCTTATTTACAGAATAGAAAGAGACTTGGGTGCATGCTGATAGGTGAATAAGCTTCATCTTTCTCCTCAGCCAGGTTTTGGAGTTCAAATGCAGGGCTTCAACTGCAGCATTTTTGGCAAAAAACACTGCCTTGGTTCCATGCCTGACGCTACACTTGCAGTCCAAGATCTATGGCCACCTTCCTAAATAAAACAACTCTAGGACAAAACTTGAATAATGGTAGTCTGCTCTGTGCCATCATTGTTTAGCTGTTGGCTCACTCACCAACTCTATTCTGAGCTGTTCTAACTAGCTCCACTCAAAATAATACTCAAGCAGAGATTAATGAATATGTAATCTTAGGGATGTTTCCAAAAAGACAATCCAGGATAAGTCTGTCTCATATGGAGCTATCTCCAGCCACAGATGTTCTTCAGCTTTATCTCAGGAGACTTTGCAGCCTCATCAAGGCGCTCATGCCCCAACCCACAGTGGGCAACACAGTTTCTCCAGTTTCCTGCAGTGGGAGTGTGAGCTGCAGCAGAGCCCCTATGCTGTTTAAAACAGTTTAAGCTGTCAAGACATACAAAACACATGGCTTAGCGTCAGACCAATAGAAACACCACACCTGGCAGAGAGGAACTCCAGAACAGAGTGCTCCATGTTGTGGACACAACACGTTTGCTCATCCTAAGTACTATAGTTACAAGACTCTTCACTCTGTTTGCCTGCAGGGATAGGTATTGGTCCCTTGTCTTGTTTTATTTAGCAATATTGATTTAACCAGACTGTCTTGTGAAATAAAAGCTTGAGTTTTCAACATCTTTGATAAAGGATACTGTGAACACTGAGAAAATGTAAGAAAAAGGCCCAAGACAATGTGACTTGTTCTATGCAGGAAGAAGAGTGAAGCAGAATCATTAAAGAGCTGGAATTCAGTAACACTGGCATTGCTTTAGGCAAGGTGCACAAAAGAGATCATGTCACGTACTAATAAGCAGAAAGAGCATTCAGAAGGTCTGCACCATAACTGCATTTCTTCTTTCATTGTGAATTCTGTATATTTGTGTTTTCCTTTTCTTCTCATTTGAAAAGAAAGAGGGAAAACTACTCAGTAGCATCACATAACTATTCCTGTCTAATAAAGGCACTGTACAGGGTCTTTATGCTTTTTTAGAGTAATGCGTGTACCATATCTGAGAATTATGAAATTACCATTTCAACAGAATTCAACACTGCTGCCATGAAAAGTTTGTAAGCATGACAGTTCATGCTGAAATTAATGCAAATGGCTTATGTGTTTGTTTTGGAGATCTCCCTATCTTAATTCATAAATAAAACTTTGGTAGTTGATATATCCATCAGGCATTCCTCAGTGCTTTTCAAACCTTCAGAGAAGTAGTCTAACTATATTACGAATTAAGATTTCTAAGTCATTAGGGTGGGAATACTTAAGGAAAAACACACTTAGAGCTACAATGAGAATAAAGAGTGTTATAAGTCAACTATAAATAAGAACAATTTATTATAAAAAACAGAACTTCACACATAGCAGAAATAAGGATCATAACAACACAGCAAGTAGGGGTTTAGTGCTAAAAATCTTTAGCCTTTGTTGGCAAAGGACCATACTATTGAAACTGTGATTAGAAACTGGGGATTTTCCAGATTGTCACTGGAGGGTTTTCTTGGTGGATTTATATATGCAATTGGCCAATTGAAAGGAGTTCATCAACAGCTGCATTCAGTATTCCATAACCACTTGAAACAAAAACAGTTCTCCATATGTGAGGGAGTAATTCTGACACCACAGTTGCTGGACTGTAAATCTGTAGTTTGTGTGAGTAAAGAAGTAGTGCGTACCTTCCTTATCCTAGAGAGACAAACCTTATCCTCTGTGTAACATCTGTGTCACTAATGCCACTCATAGACATACCTAAGCAAGTTTATAATTGAGTGGCTCATGTATAACTAGTGTTTTGTCATACCGAGCTCAGCACTGGCTGTAAAACCTGACCAAAAGCCTGCATAAATACATAGATTTCTAGCCCATAGCCACATACTGCAGTCCTGCTCTGAAACTGCACGACAAATAAGGGTAGAATGATAAATTCTGTTTTACAGGCAGACATTTTAAAATGCACATAACCTTCTGAAGACACAATTGCATAATGCAATGAGATAATCAGTGGGATTTTCATAGGCACCTATGCATCCAACTTTCATTCTGTACATTTTAGGTTTGTAATGTATACCCATCTGTATCATGGTTGTTCTAGAAATTCACTGTACAGCGTTTAAAGGTACACCTGTACTGGTTAATCAAGCAGTGCCTGAAAATGCGCCTACGTCAGTTCGAGCATTTTCTGACAAAATTTTGGCTAATAGAGCAAGCACCCTACACAAAATCTGTGATTACAGTTTGGGGTAAGAGACTACTACTAGTGGACATTTTGCAAACATCTACCCTGCTGGGGAGAAAAAATGCATTTCATTGGTATAGATATGTGTGTTTCATGCCAGAGAGTCTCAGTTCCCAGGAACGTGCCCGATTACGTTTAATTCACTTAGATGGTCATAACCTAGGTGGACTTGTGTGAAAAGTCAACTAGAAATTTTGCAACAGGACCAATGATTCTACCACATCTCAGAGTTCATTCCTCAAAAATATAAATTATATAGTGAAATCACAATAAAGCTTGTTTCCAAAAGTGCAGCAATTTTTTTTACACCAGAAAATATTCTCCAACTGTTAGAACAAGAGAGAAAATGTAGACAGTACATGCAGAAGAAATACAAAGAGAGACCTTGTGATTAACAGAGAAATATTGTTTAAAGAGTTTTCAAAATACCTTTTCTACAGGAATACTTATCACAGACAAGGATGGTAGAATGAAAATAAATGTTGGAATCCATTTATTTAAGTGCCTGCAGTTATCATTTCAAGGCAAATGAAGCAATAATAAATACAGAGCATTTGAAAGAAAGATAATCTGTATCCACCACATTTTAATAAACAGTAATCACGAAAATCAATGCAGGCACCCTGGATCTGTTTTTCTATTGGCTTTTCTATTACTGTTCTCCTTTTCTCTTCTTTCACCTCTTTTTTCTATCTAATATTTAATGAAATGATCTGTAGTCCCTATTGGTTTCCTGTATGAACTTTTGTCTTTATTTTTCTTTCAAAAGCTGGGTTTTAAGCTTAAAAATTAATTTCCTCACTTGTATTAGCTATACTACCAGTCCTAACACCTAGCAAACAGTATATCTCTTAATTTATTTTCTTTTTGCAATCAATAGGCTAGAACTGCTTCTTGCTAATTTTAATCAGTAGTAGAGTTACTGAAAAGGATGATGCTTCCCACCATGAAGTCTGGGAAGGAGAAAGTGGATCAGTAATAAGACTCAGTTAAGTTTGTTTTAAAAGTATACTCTGTCTCCATGCAATATTGAAACACTGCTAGTTATGTATAAGATCAAATTTTACAGATATTTAACCAAAACATGATTATTTTTCTAGGCAATTAAAGCAAAATCAGCAAAATCAATATATACTGGAAAGTACAAATACTTTCCCCTCACAGAAATATGATTTGTATCAGATTCACCACTGAAATTTAAGCATAATACAAACATTCAGAGAAATTTAATACATTTTTGTTATACTGATGTAGGAATGAGGAAAAAAATTGGCTGCTGGGTGGAAAATAAAAGTAGAATAGAATTATATACAGTGGCTTTCAATCAAATAGGTATCTGTTTTTAAAGAGTGAGCCAGATGCCTCCAGAAGCAATTTGTTGCATCCTAAAGTAGATGCCTAAGTGAGAAGGATTGAATCATCTTCTGGACATGTCTGTCTGTCTCTCTGTTTACTGCCAAGGATGCAGTTCTTGACATTTAACCCTTATACAGCTGAAGCCATGTAAGTGAGTCCTTTTCTACAGAACAGAGGTAGGATATTAGAACAACAAATAATGTGAAGGATGTCAAATCACCCTTTCAACCACTGCTCCACAAGAGGGATTTGCTGGAAATTGCACAGGGTGCATGTCTTTGTGTTGGGTAAGTACAGGCATCCTAGAGCCAGTGCAAACCTGAATATTCCTTCAGAAAATGTATCTGGGTCAGCTCAGAGCTGGCACTGAGGTCATACCTAAAAAAGAAGTAATTTTGGCCTTGAATCTACCCTGGTACCTTAACATATCCATTTTGATATTATTACTATGATGTTACCAGAGGATTGGGTAAAAATTGGAACTGCATGTGATGGATATTGTATAAAACAGCAAATGGATCTTCTCCAAAGTATTAATAATAGATAGACAAAATGAGGAAAACGGTTATGATCTACAAATGGAGGCAATAATAATGTTAATTCCTAAACTGATGTGATGGATTTTGTTTGAAGGAGATTGCTTTAACTGAAAGAAAATAAAAGCAGACTAGACTGGGAAAAAGTCTGCTGGGAAACTATGGATGCTGATGCAATGAAAACAGTAAGAATGGATGGACAGAAATGGTGACTTGGTTTAGAAAAGCAACCACATGTCATGATATTCCATGAGCCACCAGACTATTTGTGTCTTTTTTTTCCTTTTTATTTCCTGTAAGTTACGTGAAGGTAGAAAAAAAGGAACCATGACACAGATTTGAGTGGCCCCAGAACGTTCATGTGAGAGAGTTTTCTGATAGACACCTATTTCAAAAGGAGGTCTAGAGAATCATGGCACAAGTAAACCCCACTGTTCATGGCAATCAGTACAAAAGCTTTAATATGTCTTTGTGGCTGCATCAGCTTCAACTTCCATATGCTAGTTTGTACTCCATGTTGGTATTTCAACAAATGACCTGCATCACAGCTGTGGTAGGCAGATTCTTACATATAAATTAACACTGTTAATGTCAAGTAGTCAAGGTTCAGTGCTGACCATCATTTTATATTATGTCATGTAAAGACTGCAAATATCATGTCCCTATGTTGCCTGTTTTTACTGACAACCAAGCATCCTAAGCATAGTAGCATTTTGTCAGTTCAGCAGATCCAAAGCCATCCATCACTGCTGCTATTTCTGTCATACGCATTTAACTTCAGCATCAGCCAGCAGTCTGCAGTCTTGGTTACTGATCAGTATCATCACAACTGTCAGATGGGGAGTGAATTTTTTTATCTCCAAAAGTTGTTTAATGTAATGTCTGATATAGATACTTTACTTAACAAGTTTTCTATGCCAGGTTTAATATTTGAGTATGGGAATGTTTCCATCATGATCTTCCATAATTTATTTACATTTGTAACATCTATGTGAACTCTTTAGCATCAATCTTGGCTGTTCCAAGGATGTTGCTTTTCTTCTTTCCAACAGTTGCAAGCCAAAACCCGGGATTCTCCTCATATCAGGGGAAGAGGTGCAAGAAATCCTACAGTCTTAAACACAGGTGATTTCAAAGACATACAATCAAAGTAACGAAATATCATGGAAGTATTGATATGACAGTTTATTTTGATTTCAAAGATTTTGATTCAAACCTTTTTCAAAGAGTTTGGGGTTTTTTTTGGTTTTTGTTTTTTTTCTTTTTGGTTGGTTTTTTGGGGTTTTTTTGGTTTTTTTTTTGGTTTTTTTTTTTTTTTGTGTGGTTGTCGGGGTTTTTTGTTTTTTGTTTTTTGTTATTTTTTTTTTCTGTGAAGATGAAAGAAGGATTTAGGAAAGTACCTAGTCAAAAGTTAAATCCTATTGATCTCAAATTGTGATCTACCAATATTCTGGAATAGAGCAGTCTGATTAATATCAGTTTGAATTACTGCTTTTCTTTTTTTTTTTCCTTTTCAGAGGTCTCTTTTTGCCAAAGTCTGCTCTTCAAACTCTTCTGAGTTTGAAATTTTAAAGCGGAAGACTGTCTCAGACCACAGGCCAACTGGATTTATTCAAAGAGGTACTTCAAAATTAAGGCAAAAAAATACCAGGGACTAAGGCAGTGCTCCTGCAGTAGTGTGATGACACAAAATGCAAGCATTAGAATCTTAATATATTAAAAAATAAAAATGCCATCTAATATCTTGTGATTTAAATAGGTCTAGCGATTTAATAGATTCTTCTTATCACTGACTTCACAAATATTTTTTTTAATAGTTGAATGCTTGCCAATGAAAATTCATTCAACTAATTTGGGTATTTAAGATCTGGCACAGTTGTCCAAAACTGAAATTCTAACTGGAATTGTTGTAGAAGTTGTAAATTAAACAGTTCTATTTCCTATACCTGAAGAAGCTGTGTATATGTATGCGTATTGGTGTATGTATACACACAGATATGAACTGAATAAGTATATATCTTTGAAATTTAAAATAAAAAAAAGGAAAAAGCACACATCAAGAATACCACAGATGTGGTTTCTTAACCAAGGCTGAGCCAAACTAATAGTAAAGATGACTGTTCACTAGACAGACTTATTTATTTGCCATATATAATATATATAGGTCTCAGAAATTTTTGATCTTTTTCATTTTCTTAGTAGAATAACATAATTTTATATAATTTAAACATATTGAAAATAATAGAATTTTGATTTTTCATATTTTCTTCATTACAACCTTGGAGAAGTTGAGAACTATTAATTTTCATAGTTGACAGCTGTTACCTCTTAGCAGAACAATTGGACTGTAGTATTTCCCATTTAAAAAAAAAATCATTAATACAAGCTGAAAACGAAAGAAATTAGGGAAATAAAATGAAATAGCTTCAGATCCCTGCATTTATCTCCCTGGATTAATTTTTTTAATATGATAAAGTATAAAATTATTTTAAAAGAAAAATAATAGGAAAAATTCCCTGAACCCTTTCTTCATAGTTACTTCTAATGCTAAAATAATTAACTCAAAAATAATGGGGCATTAGTTAATTGCCATATTGCAATGGAATTTCCATGGATACACATATAATGTGGATATTAATAATATGTTAGTTCCCAATAATTAATCTTTAAACAGTTAATATGAAGTGAATGAATGAATGACTGATTAGTCATTTATTAGCAAAGGAAGATGTACAGTTATGTCCTTTCTGTACTAAACACTTTTTGTTGCAAAATATTTTTTTGCATACAGTAACAAAAAAGATGACAGGTAAAGGTTAATGTTACAAATACTTTTTCACTTTCGAATCATTTAGTTGTAAGATGTATTTGCACATATGAGAACACTATAATAATTGTCATGTGTTTTAATTAGAATTCATGAGTATTCATATAAAATAAGATGGAATCAATAGAGGTGAAAAACATACTTTTATACATTAAACTGAGTAATTCCATTTGCCTTTTTTTTTCCCCCCCAAAAATAGTCATGGAATGGTTGGACTCCGGAAAACCTGACAAACAGCTGATAGTAAGTAGTGCATACTCGGTAGTTTTGAAATTAGTCACCCAAAATCTGAATTGTTTTACAGTAGTTAGAAAAAGTAAGTTATCTAATTAATTGTTCGAATTATCTAATATATGCAAGGCCATAAAATGATGTAGGTGGCTAAAGTGGGATTTAGTTAGAATGTAGGGTTTTGCAGCCCATATTCTGATACTGAAATCTACATTTATCCACTGCTCAGCCTAAAGGCTCTGCCCGGAGCTCAATACCTTGACTGAGGAAAAGTTACAGTTACACATGAAGGGGACATGCTAAACTTCACATCACTGTATTAATGCCCCTCTCTGTATTGGAAGGAGTTGAATGCTAATATAACTGACCTCTGTGAATTGCCTTAGTTGTGGGAACACTTCAGTAAAGAGGAAGCATTTCTACATCACTGCTTTCAGTTCTTTCCTGCTCTGGGAGTACCTAGCATGCTTGTCGGTATAGTTTGAGCAAAAATTACTCCAGTGCTCTTCTTTTCACCTCTTCCAATGTCAATTGTGTCTCTCTGAGAACAGAGTTTTTAAATATAAAAATATCTTCTAATTTTTAATCCATTTTGTATGCATACAGCTAAAATAATCATAAAAAGCTGAATTTGTGTCTTTACTTTCAATTGTTGATAATTAAAAAAAAAAATTCTTTTGGGAACTAACTTTAACCAGAAAAATGTAAAGTTCAATAAGAAAATATATGTTGTGACAATCAGAAAACTTTGCAGACCAGCTTTTATAAATGTTTCAGTTTTGTATGTTTTCTGATATTAATAAAGAAGACAGTACTTCTGTGCAGGAGACCATACTATGCATGTTATGACCATATTCATCTCTTTCAGCTTTTACAAGAGACAATCTTCAGATTATTTGTGAATGGATAATTAATATTTACATTAATATATTTTTGTCTTATTTAAATAACTCAAGTATCACAGTTAAACTTTCTAACAGTGACACAAGTCCCTGGTGAACAGAAGACTATATTGACATTGACCTCAATGTTCAGATTGCCACCATACAGCCCATAAGAAGCAAAAAAAAAAAAAAAAAAACCCCCCCCAAAAAAAAACAACCCAAAAAAAAACCAACCAAAAAAAACCAACAGCAAAAAAAAAAAAAATCCATTTTTTCTTTCTCTCTTATTGTTGCTCTAGGATATGTCCCATCTGCTCCATATTTAGATGAATGATTATGTATGTCACTCAGTACCAGAAAAAATTCTAGTAATTTCATTTGGTGTTTACTTTCCAAAGATGAATCAGAGTTCTCAGCAATGGCTAGGGAATAATGCCATGGTAGAAAAAATATATGTTAGTTTATTTTGTGAAGTGTTTAATATGCTCAGTTTCATCTCAGCAAAAGTTAGAAAAATAGCAATCGTGCAACAAAAGAATAAAAGAAGAAACATAGAAAGAAAAGGAGCCTTATGTGTCTTGTATGTGTATTTGAAGAGTATTGAATTTGCTTCAACACCATTAATCCACTTTTGACAGATATCATGCTATCAATAAAAGTGCAACTGCTATTAATAATACCTTATATTATAGAGAAACTTCCATCTCAAGGACTTGCATGATCATAATTATTGCTAATTTATAAATTGACAAACTAAGCTTTAAGTGGAAACCAAATTTTCAAAAGAATTTCCTGTTTATCTGCTGATCATTTTTATGAGTCCTGCAACACAAAACAGTGTGTACATTATCTGGAAATCAGTCCAGAAAAAGGTTGCAGAAGCAGAATAAGCTTTGTTGCATTCTGTGTGAAATTTCGGGACTGTGCTTTCCAGCTGAAGTTTCTGTGGCACATTTAGTTATCATGCATAAGTACATTTCATGAGCAAAGCCAGCTGCTCCTTTGCCACTGGCAGAATCTGGAACTAGGAAGGATAGACAAAATGACTGGAGAATGGTGAGCAAATTGTGGGGTCAGTTATTAACCCTGATCTTCAAGTGTCTCTGTGAAGGTACCAAGTACTGTCCCCATTTCACTGACAATAACAGAAGGATGAGACAGTCTATGTGGATAGTCCTGAGCTTTTCCACACACTGATGATGTCTGGTGATACCTAAGACAGCGTTTAGCCAGATGCAACTCAGCAGCGCTCAGAACTGCTTTTTCATCTATGTAGGCATATCAAGATTTTCCTGGTTGCAAACAAGAAGTCAATAATTTAAAGCAAATCTCTAGTGCCCTTGTGCTGTGTCCAGCTTTAGGTGTCCTTTTCCAAGTAGCTTTGTCAAATTTTGCAAGGAAGTTGACAGTTGGCTCTTGGAGGTGATAAAATATGAGTAAACACACTGGTCTTTGGGAGAAGCTATTCAAGACAGAGAGCAATCTTAGATAGATTACTATTAATTAAGTAAAACTTCTGGAGTACTATTTCAATGCACAGAGCGCTGAGACAGCTCTGTCTTGAATCTTCTATTCTCCTCTGTCAATGCTCCTATTTCATGGTGTAGAGATGCCCAGTCAGGTTTAGCCTAGCAATGTTGAAGCTTTTGTCCGTTGACACCTGAATTCTGTAGAAATTCTAAACGCATTTTTGCTGTAATCACGGCAAAACTTAGGACTTTCAAAGACAAGAAAAAAATGTTATATTAGGTATACTTAGCCAAAATCTCAGATAAACTTTCCATGTGAGTGGGATGTCCTAGTTCTATCTGCATTACTATAGCAACCAGCTAATTGTTTCATCTCCTCCTCCCCTGCCCTTGTGTGCATGGAAACTTTCTTTTCTTTTTCTTTTCCTTTTTTTTTTCCCTTTATGTGAGATCTATTCACTGTCCAAGACCTATGGAGAGATGATGGTGCCAACGTTTTCTGAACTACTTTTGCAAACTGAAGCTTCATTTAAATCTTCATCATAAAGCAAATCAAAGGGTTTGCAGATAAAATAGTCAAATCAGTTTACTTCTTGAAGTACATGCTTAGAATACTTTTTAAGACACTGCCTAAACTGGTAATGGTAATGACAGTGATGTACCTCCTGATTTTGCACAGAGCTTAATTTTACATAAAATTTTCAAAATCCTCAGGAATTTAAGTGTCAGTGTAATCAGAAAAAACGGTGATTTCCAGTTTCCTTTTTTAAAGCATGAGAGTTTGTTCTTTTATTTCCTCATGATTTTCCTTTTTCTGGGAAAAAAACAACAAACACACACAAAAAACCCAAACCAACACATAAACCCCCTCTCCCCCTCCCAAACACCCCCAGATCCACACCTCTTACTCCCTGTTGTGGATTTAGTGGAGGAAAGAGAAAGTGGTAGTGGAACAGTGGATTCACTCGTCCCTAGGAGTTAGCTGCCTTTTTGGTTATCTGCAGAGCAGATAACCTGGACAACTGCCTGGCACAGCGTATAAGGCTACTGGTTATAGCAGAAAAATATACATGGCACAGCTTTTGACCCATTGCACTCTTCAAAACTAGCTTGAGAAAAGAGTGCAGATGTTCTTAATGAGATATGTTAGGCATCCTGTGTATACACAAGGAAGTACAAAACTATTCAGTTTCCTGCTATCAGTCAACAAGCAGCCTTGATAAAGGTACTGCAGAGAGACGGGTTTACTTAGGCCTGCTTAATGTCACAGAAGTACAAGCCATTTTGTCACTGACTCATTGTGAGTTCCTTTCAGAAAGGCTTTTCTTAAATACCCAACACTGTAAAATACAGATGAATGAAGTTAAGATTTATTCCTAGTTAGAATAAATTAGAATTTAGCTTAAGATAGAACAATGTTTATGAATAATTTTAAAATTATCCAACAGAAAGAAGGGAATATTGTTCTGTTTGTCTAATTGACAGACCATATACTTGATTGAGAGGTAGATGACGAAAAAGAAAAAAAGTGCGGACTGAGAAGTTGCCTTTTATTTCCTCTTCCAGAATCCCACAGGGGGAAAGAGGAGAAGGAAAGGGAGTAGATATCCTAAATCTTATTTACATATAAGACTGGTGTTTGTTGGACAACATCCCTCCTCCTGGCATACCTATGTGAAGGGAGGAACAAGTGTTCGATTGATTGTTAAATAGTCTCATCTGTGTTCAGATGCCACTACCAAAATATGAAGTGAGAGCATAAACAGTGGCAGAAAGGACTAAGTCATCTTCTACTTGTTGAAAACATTGAATATGTATGTACACCTTTTTTAAAAACAAAAATATGCAGTCTTTCTCTCTCTATTGGATGCCACAAAGTAATAAGGTTCTCTCATCTACCAAGCTGACCTATCTGTTCCATGCGGGGCTCTAATTGTAAGTCAGGGAGGGAGAAGAAAATGCCCTGCTTAGAAATTTACCTCAGATTTTTTAATTTTACTTCACAGATCTCTCCTATAATGCATTCCTGTGGTTTTGTTGGGTGAGATGATACTTAGTTTAAGAGTATCATGCTAAGTTAGTGACACTTCCTTGAAGCTGACTGCCTCCCTGCACAGATAATGAAACATTTCATCAGTTTCCCCCCAGGAAACTGATCTTAACTTTTAACCTTTTTTTTTCCCCCTGCTTGGACAAAGCAATAAAGAAAACATCTTGAAAGTGTTTATTCAGTCTAAGCATTAGCTTGCCTTTCTGAACAGTTTCACAGCTTTTGATTTCACAGAATTAAGATTTCAAAGAATAAAGGTATATGACAACATTCAGGGAAGGACAAGACAGTAACTGCTTCGTGCTGCATTTGCACATGGGTAAAAACTGACTTCAGTTCTGCTGTCAAATCATTTCCATCCTATCTGTAGATAGTTTCAAGTATTGCTTTCACTTAGTTCTTCAATGAAACATTCTTTGATTACAAACTTCTAACAGAGATATTGCCATATAATTTGCAGCTTTCTAATGTGAATGGGTCTCCCTAAACAAATGGAATAATTTGATGAGTAGGAAGCTAGGGTTACATATATGCATTATAACACATTTGGTACATGATGACATATTTGCTGACATATATATTTTATCAGCAAGAGTTTTCAGTCAAGGGAATGTGTTTAAAAATCTATGTAATTAGTCAGAGAGAAGCCATTAATTCAATGAAGAATTACTAGTGAGACTATATGGGTATTGGTCAGATGAGATTACTGTAGTGGTTTCTTATGACTCTAAAATCCATTGATCCAGGGATTTATGCAGTCATAGGTGATTCATAAAACGTGAAAAACTACTCTCACTCAGATGAGAAATATTAATTTCTAGATCATACCAAATACAATTAGAAAAACTAAGAATCCTTTAGGTTGGTGTCCTTTATATCTGCCGCGAACTGAAGTTATTCCATAAAAGTAAAAGAAAGTGACTATGATTGGACTTAAAGAGGGAAAACAGATATAACAGACACAGTTTGAAAGCATTAAGACATATGTACTGTTCCTATCTTTATTCTAATAATTATGAGTTTATAATGCCATTCTTGTTACTCGTCTGGCTTTTGCTGCTATAGTAGAGCTGCAGTGTTCTTATTAAAACCCAAGGTATTCCTTTAGTTAATGACACATAGACAGTAACTGCATAGGATACATCTTCCTTTCAGTATTCTCATTTCTGGTTTTAAAGACTTATTTTGTTGCTTGTGTTAGTAACTTTTGCAGTGTCTTATTCAGTTTGATTTTTTATTTCTTGATTTTTAATTCTTGACCTCTTAGGAAGCTTTTATAATTTTTCTATACTTTCCTCTGCTTTTTGGTCTCTGCATTTTCTTTATATTTCTCTTAAAATGAGTAGTCTTGTCAGTAGGACAAGCTCATCTTTCTTCAAATTCATCACCCTTCCCAAGGCGATACCAAGTCTTCTCTCTGTTTTAATCAATTAAGTCTTCAGACCTGTTGGTTTTACTAACATTTTGCTGAGCTTTATGTAGGAAATATATCCTATTGAAATCCATTACTTGTTTTACCAGTCTGTTTTTATTTATCTTTGAGCTTAATAGACAGAATGGATTTATGATTACTCCACACATGTTCTAGACCAGCTATTCTATCACATACTAATTAGTTTCAAATTTGCATGTAAAATAGAAAGACCTCTTGCTGATTCAGTTGCTATGTGGTGAATAAATTTGCTAGCTATCACATTGAGAAATGGCTGATATCTGCTGATATTGCCCAGTTTGGCTATGGAAAACACATTTTCTTGTAATACAGCTATTGGAAACATTTATATATCCAGCAGTATTACAAAGATCATGTAACTAAATCTATTTCTGCAAGCCTACAGCAAAACCCCAACAATACCTTGTAGAATATCTTTGCAACTTTTGCTAAGTCAACTTTGAGTAAAATAGATATCTTACTCATACAATTAAACGGAATGATATTGAAACACTAACTAAAATATTTATCAAGTGTTAATTCAAGTTGGAAGCTATGACACTTAATTCTGTCGATTTCAGAATTAATCCATAAATCTAAAATGTATTTTATATATTTCAGAGTTCTTGGCCATGGGAAACAGAAAACTGTCCTAAGCTAAGGCTTCAAAGTATTCCATAGCTTGAGTAATGTTTTGAGACAGTTACTGCCTCTTGTCCTGTTAATAAAAGTATAACTTCTTTGTGACAAATGCAGCACTTGTTTATTTAACACATGATCCAATATAAATAGGAAATCATCTGAAAGATCCCCAGTGCAGTCTCATCAAATGTGATGGGAACATATTTAGTGAGTTGTCAGCATTTTCAAATGACATATAAGTTTTCACGTGACAAACTTAAAAAACTACTGAGTCCGCAGAACAGACTTTGATAACCATTGTCTTGTCCTTTGCTTGCAGTTTCAAACAAAATACTCAGGGTTAGCATGGATTGCACAAAAGCTTAATTGTTGCCTTTTTTTCTATTTAATAAGGTGCACCTTTTCCCAAATTAATACATACCAATTAACACAAATGCCAATACTGTTATAGGAATCATCTTACTTTCCTAGACGTTTGAACATTTTACAGCAACTTAGAGTAATTTGATCCAGTTTTGTAGAGACAAACTACAATCCTGAAAAAGGTCCTGCATCTTTTTTTCCTTTCTCTTTCCATCTGCAGAAAATAAACCTTGTGCTTAACAATTGAATTTACTTTTTATTGCTGTGCCCAAGGCAAAATCTCAGATTGGGGTTTGCAATCTTAGAAGACAGACAGATTTAATATATTTGTCACTACCTTGACAGGGTGAAAAAAAATTGCTTAAATTCTGGTCTAAGAGATGAGCCTTTGTGTAACAGATGTAATCCTCACAATGAAATCTTTTTCAGGCACTCAATTGCCCATGTTCTGATTAGAAGACATAAGTGTTTGTTCTAATTGGCCTAACTGTAGTCACTACTTTTACTCAGATACTTTCATTTTCCTTGCATTACTCAACCCAAGGCTATGTGGATGTTGTACCCTATTTACTGACTTCACGTATTTCTAAATAATTATAGTATTTTTCTCAAACATAAAAATGTAGTTTAAAAGACTGGAAATGAAAAGGATAATATTCTTAACTGCAGTAAGTAGCAATAATAAAATTATAGCTGTAGGCTAGTAAAAATGGAGTCTTTTTGAAGATCAAACATAGTGTCATGTTAGCGAGTATCAGGTGAGGTGTCCAGGGCTTCAATCTAGAAATACATTTGCAATTGTCTTTTGTCTTTATTTTCTAATTCATATTTAGGGGCTTTAAAGATCTGTTGTAACAGGACTCTTGTTACATTTAATAAGTGCCATGTTGATTGGCGTACTCTAAGTAGGCTTTTCAGTTTGCCTGTGGGGAAATTTAATATAAAAACATTCAACATTCTTTTATTAGTGTTTTTTACTATTCCCAGTCCCATCAGACCTTTGGTGCAAGCAGTGTATTATTGAAAAGCTTATCTGTAAGAAGTGAGCCAAGGGGAAATTCAGCCTTTATTAATATTGACATCATGTTCCTGCACAATGGCTGTCTAAAGAAACTTTTCAATTGGATTTCAACTGCTTTGATGCAGTATAAATGGAAACAACTGAATGCATGATTTAACAGAGAACAGTGAAAAATATTGCACTCTCTATGCTCTAACATAAAGCATGTGTTCAAAGATACTACGTGGCTGTATTCCACAACGTTTCCAGTCAACTTTTAGTTAGGAAACTAGAAAAAAAGAAGTTCTTTGCTTTAAGACAGGCTCCATTTAAAATGAACTTGCTTTTTTAACATTTTAACAATAGAGTCTGGTGATTCTAGGTCTTGGAACTTGGTCAAAGGGTTCCAGTCCTGTCTCACTTAAAAAACACTGTGCAAATTCGGCTTTATTTTTTACTGGACCAGATGTCCTGGTAAGGCAAAAATTGCATAAGATTTGGAGTTGGGAAGCCTCATTTTCTAGACTGAGTTCTATCTTCAAGAAAAAATTCCTGCAAGTCAGACATTTCCTGATGATATATCTTTTAGAGAAGTAGGGATATCTATTCTACATTTCATTATATATGACATCTATTTAACATCTGCATAACTCTAAAACATATATACCATAACACATTACAGGTGGAATGCATACTGCATGGACTTGGTTTTAGCAGTATTTTAATTTGAAAAGAGCAATGGAGAGGGAGAAGACCTGACAGCATCTGAGCAAGAAGGGAGATTTAATCCAGTTATTTTCTCATACTAAGGAAGAAAGGATGGAAGAGTTAAAGCTGAACCCCTACATTAGCACAAGGCATGAGGTTTGTGACCTATAATCCCCCTGCTGGAGGTAAGTCACTGTTCAATAAAGAATTTAAGATTTTCTGGGACAGAGATAGAGGATGTAATGAAGTCTGACTCTATAGACAGCTCACTAAAGCACTCCTTCAAAAGTGCTTGGCCTCCCAAAACTGTAGCTGCATTTCTTTCTATTCATGTCTATTAGTGTCCTTAGTAGGTATTTTTCTTCATTTTAGGCTTGAGCCATTTTAGGTTCTTGTCCTGTCTTCTGCTCAAATAGAGTTAATTTTCTTCATAGTAGCTGATAGAGTGTTGTGTTTTGGATTTAGTATAAAAATAATGATGATAACACACTGAAGGTTTAGTTGTTGCTAAGTTGTGTTTATACTACGTCAAGGTCTTTTCTGTTTCTCACCCCACCCCATCAGCGAGGAAGTTGGGCATGCATGAGAAGTTGACAGGGGACACAACCAGGACAGCTGATCCCCACTGACCAAAGGGATGTTCCACACCATATGGTGTCATGCTCAGCATACAAAGCTGGGGGGAAACTGGAGGAAGTGGAGGACATTTGGAGTGACAGTTTATCTTCCCGAGTCACTGTTATGCCTGATGGAGCCCTCTTTTCTTGGAGATGGCTGAACACCTGGTGGCCTATGGGGAATGGTCAATGAATTCCTTGTTCTGCTTGGGTTGTGTGTGCAGCTTTTGCTTTACCTATTAAACTGTCTTTATCTCAACACAAGTTGTATCACTTCATCTTTTTCTGTTCTCTCCCCCATGTTGCCAAGGAAGAATGAGCAAGCAACTGTGTGGAGCTGAGTTGCTAGCTGGGGTTAAACCAAGATATCTGAAGTGTTTCTTTTTTTTTTTTTCTTTTTTTTTTTTCTTTTTGTTCATAAGAACAATGGTACTCAAAAATTTGACTTCCAAATACGAGTGTTTCATTGTGCGCCACATGATTTTTTTGTGTTTACACTGATACCTCCTGGTAACCTTGTCCTTTGTAACACAGTAATCATAAATGCTTTATCTCAAATATTTATCAAGTGTTCTCTATATAAAATACGTTATACAGTCACTGAGGACTTCAGCTGTGCATTAGAGAGGGAGATCAGGTAGATGATGGTGTTGAGTGTTGCAGGCTTGCAAGTAGGTTTTGATGGTGAGACCACATTATAAAATATTTCCATTACAGCACAAACAGGCCCATGAGGAAGTGCTGTTATTAAGTACTGAATATATTAGAGATTATTCTGTGTGATTCACAGAGCTGAGTTTAGATGCTATTCCCTGTTCTCCTACTTATTTCTGCTGCTTTTTCATTGCAATAGCTTTTTCAGTGGTCTTGTAAGATGGCCTCTGAGATGTGGTTGTCTCAGAACAGTCACAGTTTGAAAAAACGAAGTACTTCATGTTCTGAATTTCAAAATATTTAAGAGATGATGTCATTGGGCCTAGGGGAAGTGGAGAAGACCCAACATGATAGGCAATCTTTTTCTGACTTTAAACCTTTTTTTTTTTCCTTTTTAGTAGACTCTCAAGTCTCTGAGTCAGTGTAATTTAAGCTAATGAAGAGTGTAAAAGGAATAGCAACAAAATGAACAGGGCATTAGGAAATAGCAATAAAAATATTAGATCAGTTTATTCTCATGAAAACATAGAGCCATGATGGCAACTGTGATTTATGCAACCTATACAATATACCAGATCTAAAATATGTCATAGGACAAATGCAAAGAGAGAATATGAAGGATGTAGATCCAGTTCTGATGTTAGTTCTGCTTCCCAGAAGTATTGCAATATTCTAGGACCACTACATAAATTGATATCAGCTGAGGTATTTGAGGGAGCTCTCCTTGTCTTCTTTTAACCTTGATTTTGTTTTAAGCTAGGTAATAAGAACGAAAGACAAATAGTCATCTTCAATCCAGAACATCATATGAAGGATTGAGAAAATCTGAACGCTGCTTCAACTTAGAGGCCTGTTGGGCTTAAGGTGTCCATAAGATTTTTTTGTTCAAATACCTTTATATTTGAACAACAGTATCTTAGGGCCTGTGCAATTAAACTTTTCACAGCTTTGGTTTCTTGAGTAAAAAAAAAATTAGATGCTGCTTGTGAGAGGAGGTGTAGGTGTTCATATTTTCTTGGATCTTATTTTAGGCTTCTTAAGGTAACCACCTAAAATACTTTGAATTACTTTTTTTTTTTTTTTTTTGCAACTATCTGTCTCCATTGTTTGTACAGGGAACCTAGGAAACTGACTTAGACTATGTTACTATGTTTAGAGATTGGAAGACATATGTCAGAATAGATCCTCGGTATTTAAATAGCCAAAGATATATGAAAGGAATATCTGCCTAAATGTTTACATAATCACCAAGGTGGTGAGAAGAGTAATCCCCTTAGCTGAAAAATAAAGACAAAAAAGCTGAAAAATGCAGAAGCTTATTGACACAAGAATCTAAGCAGAGGAAGACACTGTAAAAACAGTAACTATGGAGATATGTAGCTGATACAATACTCTGTATTGTCTAACAATTGTAGAAATACATTTATTTGTTGGACAGCAACAAATACAAATGGAATTGGGGTGTGAAAAAAATTATACAAATGGCTTCCATAAGCAGTAACTGAAACTTGGCAAGTGCCATTACCACAGAGATTCTTTTTAAAGTAAAAGAACAGTTTAAATTAAGTACTGTTTTGTTAAGTCTCCTAAGGCATCCCTCCCTTTTGCAGAGGTCATTTAGTTTACAAACTCAATACATGACAGGCAATATAATATGCTCTATGTTTTCTAAATATCATGTCAGCTGCACCACTTCTTTCCCTGAGGACAAAGTCCCAACACCTTGGCTATATGGTCTTACTGACTCTTGCATACTACCCCAGTGCACTCTTTTGGACACTAATACACTTTAAAAGGAGTGATAAAGGGACCTGGAAGATGAAACTTGAATCCCCTTTACAGGAGCCAGCTTGAGTTGTCACAATTGTGCTGAACTTGAGTTAAGGGGAGTAATGAAGCAGTGACTGCTGCTAAACAAAAGTCAGACCAGCTGTGCTCATGTTGCTGAGGGCTGACCCCACCCTGGACCATACTTTTTTTGAGAAAGATGAGATAAAACCCTCTGAAACAAATTCAGGGAATAAACTAGCAATTACTAGTGTAAAACAAACTAGTGCTGATAAACAGGAACCAGTGCTTCAGCATTCTCTCCAATCTTCTTTTAATTTATCAATATAGACATACCAAATAGCCTCTTACTGACATTAGTGAACTTTTAGCACTGCATTGAACTTCTTTCTACCTCTAATTTTGGGAACACAGTGCTAAAATACCCATTCTGGCTAACACATGACCAGTTTAAATTACCAGAGTTTGTTTCGTCTCTCTGCCAAATGAGAGCTACTTTACTCTTTTTGAATCTAAGCTGTCTTTGGCAGCATGATAATCATATTTGCATTTGTGCTTGAGCTAATAAATCCAGCCAGATCCATGCTGTCTCTGAGCAGAGTCAGCCAGAGCTGTGGCAGTTCACAGCATGGCTAGTCCATAAAGCAGGTACCAGAAAAAAGACTGTGACTGTATGAAAAAGTGTTTGTGCTTTCTGGACTTACATCACATTTATTATTTTACAGGCTGCAATTTTTGATTGCAAAGAAACAAAACAAAAGAGCCCCACCCTGAGATGAGAGCACTTGGTTTCTGAGAATAAACATAATTACTGCTGTGTATTTTAGACAACAGTAAATTAAAAATAGAACATTAGTATCTCACAGGGGAATTCTGTCTTTTACAGTACCAACGATGATTATATACTACTCCAGGTATTTAGAAACATAGTTCATGTTGTGTGGAAGAAAAAGTGGTTCTATACTTAATAGACTTGGCTGCACACTGCATTATGGAGCTGTATGATTTCACTCTTGAGTTTTTGATAATCTCCAGATAAACTTATTTTATAAAGTGGCAGAGTGTATTGCCATGAGGGATCTCTAAAAGCTTCACAATACAGTTATTATATAAATAGTAGCTATGAGAAATCAGTCAAGTTTCCAGAGTGACACATGAGATTCGGCAGGCTCATGGTCCACAGAATTTAAATTAAGCCAATTCAAGATCTGGCCTTTGTGCTCATTTCACAAAAGGATGACAGGGATTTTTATTTGTCTTGGGACTTTCCCCAGCTTTGCCTTGTGTGTCCAGTCAAAAAAACTTTTTCAGGTAAAATCTACCTTCATCAGATCTAAATTGAAAGCAGAGTGTTGGCATATGGAAGAAGATGCAAGGAAATGAGCAAGGGCAGATGAAGGACAGTTTAAGTTTGGAACTGGCAAAGTTGATAGGGATGAAAAGGAAAAGTGCCTGAATTTTCCCCCAAAGGTCAGCACAAACTGTTTCCATCTTGACACTTTCCAAGGAAACTCTTTTCACCCAGCTGGCTCTGGCTACAGTGTTAAGACAGGAGTAGGTACCAGCCTGTTCTGACCAGAGAGGTGGGACACTCCTCAGGAAAAGGGATGTAATCCTGCCCCAGTGTGTTTTTTATTGTGTGGCACTTCTTCCATTAAGGCATATCAGACCTGCTCTTTTAGGTCTGGCTTTGAAAATGTCAGCAGGTCCCTGAAATTCTTTGTTTTCCACTGATTGTCTTATTTGACTTCAGGGAAAAAGATTGAACTCTGCTGGAGACTAAAAATTACAGAATCCCTTAAAAAGAAAATACATGCAATTATGTGAATCCAGTCATATGTTGTGAGAGGGAAAAAAGGGGCAAGTTAAAGATAGCATGAAAGAAGAAAACTACAAATAAAGATAAGTATTGTTACTTATTTAGCAAAGCATTAGGTTTGTTCTCTCTGTCTTCCCTTCTGTGAAATAAGCACAGTTTAATTAACATGGTTAAAGAAGTGAAAAGAGAGAGCTAAGAGTTTTGCAGGGATGTATTCAAGCTGTAGACTTCTGTACTGCAAAAAGAAAAGTGGAAACTTCTTTTCATAAGGAGATTCTTCTGCCATGAAAGACTTCTGTAAAACAAAACAAAAATCACAAACACATACTTATAAAAGGTTATAATTGAAACTTATGGCATCACTTATGATTAATAAATACCAAAACATATGAATTGTCAAGTTCTGTTATGTAGTGCAGTGTGTCTCTCACAATAGAAAATACAGGTTCATAAAAAGGGAAATAATCTGAAAACCTCACAATTTTATAGTGCTCTTTTCTCCAAGAGTTTAAACCTTCATGCTTTCCCAACACCAAACTCCAACAAAATCCCCTTAATTGGAAGTTAGGACTTATGAATGACAAACATATTGTGAGATTGTTAAGCCAGACACAGAAAGCTACTAATGAGGGTGTTAAAGTTTCCAGCAAATTATCCTAAAGATATTTCATTACATATGAAAGCATTCTGCTAACTTGTAATGATATCTTGGAAGAGTTCTTTTTAAATCCCTGAAAACTAAACAGCAGCTGAAAAGCTAGAAAGCCAAAAAAGTATTACAGTTCATCATAAATCAGACTTGGATAAAATAGGTTAGCTTGTAAATCAGAGCTATAGAATCGACTGCAGGATAACTAAAACAGCGGAAGCAGTATTATTTGCAGAGGAACTACAACTCCAAACAATGCATCTCACCAACAGAAAACAAACACATTAAAAGAAAGGAAATTAGTGAAGTCATTATGCAAACCCAGCTGGGAACTCAGCTGTTAAAAGGTGAAGCAAACTCTCTAATTCTTGATCTTTGGGAGTGTCCAACTAGAAAACAAACTAAAAATTTGTTCTCCAAGACAATATTAAAATTAAAATAAAAGAAAGCTTCCTTTCAGAATCAGATTCCTCTGCTGTGACAGTGCAGGATTTGGAAGGTTGAATAACCAAGCAAAAGAGAAGTGTTACTGCTGAAAAGTTACAGCATCAGTTATGCTTAAACAAGGGCTGCAATGTAGCCAGGCATAATACTGTGAAGTATCTTTGAACAGCTTTTGTTTTGCAACTTACCTATTATGCTTTTACCCAACTGTTTAAAATACCAAATCGATAATTTGGAAGCCTACAGTGTTAATCACCTTCCTTGAACAAACCAATCAGGCAAGAATTGCACTGTTAAGAACATAATGGCAAATTGCACTTAGGACCACAGACCCTGTACCTTTGGCTCAGGGCTGCCTTACCTGCAGGAGATGCAGCAAAGTGTGTTTGTTTTATTATAAAACTGCAATCTCAACTTTCCAATTTTTTATTTTCATAGCAATACTGCTTTGATATTGGTAACTTTAACGCAAAAAGGAATAAGCAGGTTATTGCAAACATAGGGATCAGATTGGCAGAAACAGGCAGGAGAGGATAAAGGAGACTGGATTTGAAACAGATAAGGGTACACTAAGTGGGGAATAAGTAACATTACTTCTAACCACATGCATCTAGCAGCTTGAAGATTTTCAAGAAGACAAATGTAGAGATTTTCTGAGAGACAACCTATTTAATCACTCTTCTATTTTGGGATGTGTCATTAGACTGAGTGAGAAAGATGAAAGAATTTCAGACCCTTTTCCCAACTGATTTAAAAACATATCTCATATGGATATTGTTCCCACAATGCTCTGAAACAGAATTTGTTTCAACTATTTTTTTTTTTCCAAATATTACATCACACTGTATGCTCCTTACATCTTAAAAATCTCTTCCCTGTTAGTATTACTCTTTATTATACCTTAACTACTATAAAGGCATAATTTATGTCAGTTTAATGGTCATGTTTAAACTGTAGTTGTAAAACAATTTCCCCGGTATGATTTGGTTCTAGAGTGCAATCCACTGAAATGTTAAATACAGTTGTCAGGAATCCAGGTGAGGTTTAAATTTTCTGAGTATTTAGTGCAAGGAAATGATCTTGAGGCATCAAGAATAGTATAAAAAAATTATATGAAGCATGACTGTACAGTGAAATTGTTTTAATGTGCACTGACTTTTTAAGAATGCTATGTGTATGCTGAATATTAAGCCAATACTTGAAGATATTGGTGTTAATCCTTCAAAGAGTACATCTTTTTAGATTATATTAATAAAACTTTAAATAGCTATAATAAAGGAAGCATGTGGGCTCACTTTTACAGAAACGCATTATCTATCACTAGACAGATATTCTGAAGGTTAAATTAATTGAAAGTATTTTATTAAAAGACCTTACCAGTATGTAGCTGTTTCATCCCTCCATTGGTTCAGCCTTTCATTAAATTAAAATCTATCTTCCTTCTGAGTTTTCAGCCTACCCTGTTGCCTGGATTTAATCCACATTAAAAAGATTTCAGTTTGGAGAAAGTCTTCTGGGATCCAAAGATGTGGGAGCTTGCTACCTTTTCCCCCCACCATGTCTGTATTATTTAAGCTGTTCAGCTTTCAGTCTCCCCCTCTGATGCCTGGTCATCTGCCCTGTCAGGAAGCGAGACATACAAATAATCTTCCTAGCAGTTAGACAGATGCCTGTGATTGTGTAGTGGCCATTTTCCAAATTTCAAGATAATTATGAACAAGAAAGAAATTTTGGAACAACTCCGGCAAAATCTCTTCTGAGATGGCCCATCACACTACAGCCTGCCTGAAAGCTCTCCAGAAGCAGTTCTCACTCTGAGCCTTATCTTTCTAAATCTCTCCTGAACAATTCTGTTAAATATACAGATTTAGAAATACTGAGATTATGATGTAGAGGATTGCTACTTGATGATTTTAAAAAATCCTGGTCCTTAACTACCATTAATTAACATTATTTATAGTAACCAGTGAACTTGGTGGCCAGCTGGCAGGAGACCTAGCATGATATTATTCTAGCAAAGATATATGTTTCTGTTTTTTGAATCCATCCACTGACTCATCCATGCTCAATAGAAAAAACAATTTGGAATTTAAAACTACATATAAATCCTTAGCACATAGACAGCCACTGCTCAAGTATTTGATAGTT
This sequence comes from Scytalopus superciliaris, assembly GCA_013400415.1. Classification (NCBI taxonomy): domain Eukaryota; kingdom Metazoa; phylum Chordata; class Aves; order Passeriformes; family Rhinocryptidae; genus Scytalopus; species Scytalopus superciliaris. The sequence continues at coordinate 718,313 of VXBX01000122.1, read as the reverse complement.
TATTTGGATGAGAATCAGCTCTTCTTGTAAGCTTTCAAAAAACTTTTTAAGAAACCTGGTTCTGCCAGGCTGGAAATAAAAGATGTCATCACAAAATAGTTTGTAAATGTAATGTGTTGGTAAAAAAATTAAATTTCTTAGCAAATATTGCTCAGGGGACACAAGTGCACTTGAAATTTGGGCAAAGTACATGGGGTTTCTGCACAATTCTGCACAAGCAAGTGATCTTGGGACTGAATACAATTCCTAGATTATACCTTCAGCTTGCTATTCCATCTTTTTCCACCACCTATAATATTTTTGGTTTTAAGCACCTTGTTGTTTCTGTTTTCATTCTACCTGTTTTATTTTGCCTTGTATTTGTTTGTCATGTCTTATTAAGAATGAATTCTCTCCAGAGCAGGGAACTTATCACATTTATTTTTGTAAAATTCAGCCCAAATATACAGTATTATGTAAATTGTTTTAATTTAAAAGTAATAATACTTTCCTATCAAGCCTGATTTTGAGTTTTGAATTCAATTTTTCTTTATTATGTTTCTTATGTTGTTGCTAAGTTGCATATTCTTTCACACACATTCAGATACTTACTTTTTTTATTCACTGCCTGAATAAATTTCCTTTACTTAAGCAGCTGGCTTTCCTATGAGAACTCCCAATTTCAGGGGGCAAATTCTTAGGCCCACTGGATGTAACAAGGATTCTACTATTTACTTCACCAGCGACAAGATTTCACCTGTGCCATGAACTTCTATTAAGCTGATTGCAAGGCAAACTGATTCCAGCTGAATGGGGAAGAATCTACAAACTATTGCCACTTTCATTAAGTTCATTCTGTAAAACTCATTCCCGGTGATACTCGGTATCACTTCCTTTGACTTTTATTTTTCTTTATGGTATCCTGTATTAGAGTCATACTCAAAAGTCCCAATAAACTTAAGTTGAAGTTGTAATCAAAAGAGCTGTGCATACTCTTTGGCAAGAAGGTTGTTTTTGCCTGACATTCACTCTTTGGCACATGAACCTCTGCTGTTGCTCTGAGCTTTGCTTTTCTTATGCCTTCTTTACCCTCTGTTTTCTTTGGGTCATGTTCCTACTCCTCCCCTTTTAGTGATCTCAGCCTTTCACAAAACTTTCCTTTTTTCCATCTTAGGTCCTCCATGTCTACTCTCCTACTCCCACATTGTCTAATAATAGCATTCTATTTCTTTGCATTCACTAGTGAAAAACAAAATCTCATCTCCTGAAGAAGCTAAATATTATTATTACTACCCCTACTTTCCAAACAGGAAGGCAAAACAGAAGGGCAAAGTGAATAAACAAAACAAGAGTTTAATTCTGGGATTAGCACACAGAAGACAATCTGCAATTTGTCCTGTGGCCGAGATTTTCTCCTACTATTGGGATATCCATCTCATGGCAATGGGATTATATTGCCTGCTAGGCTGAAGCAGGCAACAGCCACATTGTCATTTTGCAGGAGCTTGGGCTGCTTCCACTGTTTGCAGCTCACAGAAGGGCCCCTATGAAATGAGGGATTAAGTATAAATTACACTGAATAGGTTGAGATTAGTTTTGGGAGTCACAGCATCCAGAAACTCAAGAGCACCCAAGCTTTACAGACATCTGAGTGTGTCTCTGACACACAGACAATATGTGTTGGCAGTCTCTGTGCAGATCACATTTTATCTCTATCTGAGAGGAGAAAAGCCTGACCCAAACCCCCAACAAAAATAAAAAATAAAATTAAGCTGTCCTCCAAAGTAATTTCTTAAAAAGTGTGATTGCTTATAAGAATATTTTTACCCCATTTTGTTAATTCTTGAAATGAATACTGACGCATTTTTACTGGCAATGGGTTTGCTCTATACTAGTACAAATATAGAATGCTACTTCAGGAGGAAAGAAAGGTGAGTTTTAATAAAACTGAAGAATAACCACAGAGTGTTTCTTTTAAACATTATACACAGCTGTTGTAAATTTGGCAAAGATGTGTGCCAGAAAGCTACATAGCTGATACTACAAACTGTTTGTTTCACCCTTTATTCACTAACAGCTGGTAAAATGGTATTTAAAGACAGTTTTGATTTAATCTAATGAGAAACTATGTTGCAATATACTGTACTGTCTGCAGAAAATAATTGGACAAACATTGATTTTTATGTTGCTATAATAGTTCCATTTTCAATAAATAGGAATTTATATGCATAGTTATTTGCTACCATTCCTCTCTCCATATATAGGCTAGAGATTTGCCTGCAACCAAACCAAATCAAACCAAACCAGTCTTGAAATTAAGTTTAGCTATTGAAGAACTGCCAGAACTGGAAAACATCTCCCTTAAGATTTCAGATTTATATTCAGCTGACATAAGACCAAGCTGGTGTCAAAGGAAACCAGTCAGTGGGATCTACAGAGAGGCAGAAAAAAATTAGGGCACAGAGATACCAACATAAAAGAAGCATAAACAGATGAAAAAGCACGGAGCATAGTGTAAACTGGACTTTGCTGTTCAGTTTCATATATACATCAGGTATAATGAATGATTAAATATCTGATTTTATATATTTTACGAATGACATAGTTCTTAAAATCACTGAGACAACACAGCAGACAAAACTTAGTATCCACAAGGGCTCTGACTCAAAGCAGCTGTTTTCTTCCATTGATATGAATACTATTAGATTTTTGCTTAATTCACATCGGTGTAAATCAAGGTCAGAATCAGGTCTAGAAGTATATGTTTATATACCAAGAAACAAAGCAATTAATGACACTCTTTCATTCACACTAATTAAGTGTGACATACCATTTTGCACTACAACTAGCTCTGTCAAGGGCGTGGCACACATCTGAGAATAATTCAGTTACCTCAATGTCCAAATCATACAACATGTTATCCCTTTTTGCTCAACAGCCTCCTACTTTGTCTCAAGAGACCTGTCATTCTTAAGCACCCTCACTATCTTCAGGTACACAATTCCCTTCAGCTTTGTGTTATATGTCATCAATCTTGCAGATGGAAACACAAGTGCTCCCCCCTCAATTCAGATCCTTCAAACTGAAAATACACACACAAAAATAAAAATGCAGTATAAGAGCCACAGGGAGACTTTCCAGAAGACACAACCAGCCCATAGGGGAGCACCGAAGAAGCTGGCCCAAGCCAGTGTGGTGGTGAATCAGTGTGTGTCTCTTGGGCTGGTTGGCAAGGATCAGTCCATAAATGTGCCAGTGCAGACGTACCCATCGGTGCCACCATGAAGACACAGTTTTTCTTTGAGGTGTACATGGAAGTGCCACTGCCAATGAAACAATTATGAGAAGACCAGGGTTTTGGATATGTTGCCTTTCCTACAACTAAAAATTTAATCCATATCAGAAATGTTTGGTCTAAAACGGTTTAATTCTCCTCAGTGTGATTGTTTCGCTATCTCTTGCAATTTGTGTTCCAGGACTGTTTTGCCACCTGCATAACAATCTATACAGAAGAACAGAAATCATAATTAGCTACCAATGAAAGCCTAAAAACAGGTTATAGAGACTTGAAATATTCATGTAATCTGATAGATCTTTCTATTTAATGTCTTTCAAAATACACATTGCTTTCAATTTTAAATCTCAGTATTAATAAGGACCTGCTCAGCCTAACTTTACAGCAATTAACAACTAACTTAACAACATCTTCTGGGTCTCAAAATCTAGAGAGACAATTGATGTACACACCATTCAAATATTTAATTATTTTTCTTAATACTTGCTCTTTCATTTTCTCCAAATTTCAATAATGACTTCCCATTTATCTTTGAATTGGAATTTTTCTTTTCTGCTTTTTCTGTGGTTTTTGTTTGTTTTTTCTTTTCCTTGGTACTCTTTCTTCTGCTGTCTATGAACAACATTTTAATTATGATCTTCTGCAGTGGAAGTGAGTGTGACTTCTATCTTTGTACTTTCTCTTTTGAACTCAGTTGTCTTCTAGGGAGCTTGTGTTGTCTACCTTGCCTTTACTGTACAGAGCAAACTGACTTTCTGATGCGGGAGCACAGACTCTCATAAATGGAGGTAACTAATTTAAACTTGTTTTGGAACTACAGAAATCACTTTGTTCCTTTTAAGGCAGCCTAAGGAAAACATAAGATGAATACAGATTCCTTCAGGCTTTTCTCTGTTCGCTTTAGCCAGAGCTCCTACAGCTTTGCCTGTTCTGCCCATTGTCTACAGCTGAGATGCACACACTAGTTTAACATCTTGAGTATTGACAAACAAGAGGAGTACAAGAAATCCTACATTTATTTCTTGTATGATTCTTCTGTGGGTGATTTAAATCTGTCCATATTTTAGAGTTTTCTGGAAATTTTTTTGCAGAGGCTGGCTTAGTAATGCACACCATCAGCTATTTCTGAACAGTTTTACATATTTCCAACCAGGCTTTTTTCCACATATTAAGAATGAGCCCTGTCATGTAGTCATTCTTTGGATGATTACAACTTCAACTTAAGTTTATTGGGACTTTTGAGTATGACTAATACAGGATGAAAAGCACTCATGACATCTGATACCCATTAATTTGGGAATTCACAATTTAATACTTTCAGTGTTATGAGTGTCTTATTTGCAAATACATTTCAAAGTCTGTTTACTTGTGCTTATAATGACATTATGCTGAGAATATTTCCCCCTCAAAGGAATTTATCATATTTTGTTTGCTATTACCAACATGTTTTTTGAGCTGTTAGTCTGAAACAAATATTTAGACAAGTGAAGGAAGTAGTATTATTATTTCTCCCATTGCACATTAGTAAAATGTAAAGTATGGTGCACCTAGATTGTTATCTGTTTCTGATGAAGCTTGTGATTATATTTTCTGGGTTTAGTTTGAAAGCTAAGACATCTGTTTATCTGGTGCATACAGAATAACTCTCATGTCTCTTCATCTCTAAAATTTTCAAAGGCTTTCATTCTGTTTTAAAGCCTTTGAAGAAGCAGTAATCAAAGACAAAAATTATCAGAGGTACATTTTTGTTTTCCAAACAATGAAAATAACAACGCTCATCCTACTCCGATTTCAGGCACTTGCATTGAAACTTCAAACCTGGAGATTTGCCACACAAATCAAAAGTAATATGGGTAGCAGCAAACTCCAAAGTGCTGGCTGGATTACAGTTAATATGGGTATACCCCCCCCACCTCCGACTTCAATTCATCATATAAATTTAAACCAGGCATTTAAATAATAAAGACCAATAAGGCAATGCAAAGACATCAAAAAACATATCCCATCACAGCATGACAATGCATCAAAGTTTTTTTCTTCTTTTTTATTCAGATAAAGAAATCAGGGAGAATAATGGTGAAATGCCTTTGTAGCACAAAAGCATTCTGAAAACAGAACATTGAACAAACAATATTTTGCCACTGAAAACTAATTTTCAATTTCAAAACTTAGATTGAAGCAATATTTTGCAAGAAAGAATCAATACATTCCTGTAAAGGAATTGGCATTGCAGTTGAACTGTTTTAAGTAAGATTTTTTTCCTGTCAGATCTATTCAAATTACAGTTTTACTCAGCACTTGTGGGGAAAACTAATAAAGGTATTTTCTGAAGAACGAAAAGTTCTGTGCATTTCACTTATTATTTCTACATACACCTCCAGTATGACCATGCCATTTACAAGTCTTTGGGCAGAAGAATGAGTATATTTCATCAAGTTAAAAATAGTGAGAATATGTGAAATGTTTCTTCAAAGCCTCTAATTAATTTGTGGCAGATTTGAATGTCATGGGTAAAAGCCCATACAAACTTGAAGTTCAAACATGATCATTAAATATTTGCCTATTATCTTTTGTTTTATTAGAGATTAGCATGATGAGGATGATAGTTAAGAGCAAATTCTGTAGTCAGTGACAAGATTCCTGCTGCCCAGCTTTAGATTCCTGTGCTGTAGTTGCATACTTTATTAATCATCCTTTCAGTCAATGCAGAGAAACACATGTTGCTAGTCTACTACTCAACTGGCCTGTAGTAGACTTCAGTTTTAAGATTAAATGAATTGCAGCCCAAAATACTCTATAATGGGAGCTTGAATGACTGGCTCTCTGGTAGCTCACATCTACATGATGTATGCCTGTATTTGGTCAAAAGGATTTCATGACATGTATGTGCATTTCCTTCTGCTTTCAGTTTGTGACAAGTTCCTGGTGGTCCCATATATGAACTGTAGATCAAGCAAATGGAAAGGAGGAAAGGAATGGATGAAGGAAGGGATGAAGGAAGGAAGGGATGAAAGGAGGGATGAAGAGATGGAAGGAGGGAAGAAGGGGAGGAGGAAGGGAGGGAGGGAGGAAGGAAGGAAGGAAAAGAAAGAAAGAAAAGAAAGAAAAGAAAGAAAAAGAAAGAAAGAAAAAGAGAGAGAAAGAAAGAAAAAGAAAGAGAGAGAAAGAAAGAGAAAGAAAGAAAGAAAGAAAGAAAGAAAGAAAGAAAAAAAGAAAGAAAAAGAAAGAAAGAAGGGAAAGAAAGAAAGAAAGAAAGAAAAAAGAAGGGAAAGAAAGAAGGAAGCTATTAACTTATTAACTTCTCTGAACTGAGCATGGTCTTCACCTTAAAGACACGTTCCTCATCACACTCATCAGTATTCCTGCAGTTGCTCAGTCATCGAAATTAGGCTGAAGACATATTAGAAGAAAAGAAAGAATGTAATACAGTATTGTTTCAGTCCACAAGGTCCATTTGGAGTGCAAATCAGATGTCACACAGGGTCACAGTCCTACAGGTTCAGCTTTATTTGTGAACGCTGGACTTGTAGCCCTGCACTCTGCACTCTGTGTAATGACATGTTATGGGATTCTGGTGGGTTACTGTGCCAAGACTGTGCAGCCCTGTCATGCCTCTCATCACTTTGGATACCAGTTGTACAAATATCATGCAAATGATATCTTCACAGATACATTGAGCGGGAGGATATAACTGAAGATATTGCCTGCTGTGCTGGAAAGCAGACAGTAACTTTCAAAGATGCCAAGATTTTTGACCTGGCAGCTCTGCATGGTTTGTCACTGATGTGTCGTACATACATATCTAGCATGGAGAAGAAAAAAACAATCATCTGTCACTCATAAGTAGCTAGGAAACTATATTCCTGTCTTTTTTTTATGGATAACATTATTTTCCTTTATCTTTAGATTCTGTTTTTAAACAAGCATAGTTTGATTAGATCAGTAATGATCAAAATAGGCTTGGGCAGAAGCAACTTTAGTTCATTTAATAGCTATGACTATGACACTTGAGTCTGTTGCCCTCAAAAGAACACCCACGCACATGCACACACACACACACACACGCACACGCACATGCACACACACACAAAAAGCAAAAA
>VXBX01000122.1:654794-709206 GCA_013400415.1 Scytalopus superciliaris | reverse complement strand
AGAAATGCTTTTTTAAAAAAAAATTAAAAAAAAAAAAAAAAAAGGGGTGTGTTCATAAGACAAGGTTAATAAACAATATCCAAAATAGATTTTTGACCCTACACTTGAGAGAATTTTTAAGTGTTATTCATCCTGCCTCTTATCCCTTATGCCATTTCTAGATGAGTCTTCTTAGGAACGGGAAAGCCTGATTTGCTTAACTGTCCCCCAGTGTTAGTCATTCAGTGTTAATAAAATGTCCCACTTCTGACAGTAGCAGCGTTTCCTGAAATGCTACGGAGCAACACTGAATTGCATGTGAAGATGAGAAAAAGGCATTTTCAGCAATGGGCTTGCATGTATATAGGGTTTAATCCTATTCTGAGTCAGGCACATGAAAATGAAGAAGGAATTCAAGTGTCTAACGCATCTGGCGTAATTTTAAATGCCTTGAGCAATGGCTGCATCAGGAGGCCCTGAAAACGAAGAGGAGCACTCTTGCAGTGCTCAAGACTGGGTGTCCACACCATGTGCATCTCACATTTTTTCACTTTGGGCTGTCTCTAGTCTGGTCCCAAAGGATGAACTTGGTTTGCTCACATGGAGAGCATCTTCCAGTTCAATTTAGACCCCCCCAAAACCAGGTTCACCTGCTTTGGAACTAGTTTGTAATGGGAACTACAGCTTAGAAAAGGGTACCAGTAGGAGATTTGTTTCAGAAATGTGCTCCTGATCCAAACACTGAGGCACTTAGGCAGGCAGATAGTTGAGGACTGTGAAACAGCTGTGCCTTTCTGGAGGAATATTTAAAATGTATGCAAGGCACTCTAGCATGTCTACAATAGCATAACACCTCTGACACTCCCTGAAGGGAAGGGAATTGGATGAATACATCTGATGGCAAAATTAAAGCAAATCTGAGCCCTATGCATATGCTGACCAAAGCAAGCAGTCCCCTTAGTGTTCCTGTCTGGGAAAGCAGACCTCTGTGACAGTAAATGAGGTATCTATATATATATATTTGCACAGAATCTTGTTCTTTTGTCTTCTCTGTTTGCATAGTCCTATGAACCTCTGAGAATCATCTGTATTTATCTGCCTGAGTCTTCCCATTTGGCTTTGTATCTCTTCAGTTCCATCTTTTCTTTATTTCCAGAAGTCCACATGGCAGCTTTCCAATTGTATTTATCCACTCCAACTAATTGAGTCACATAAATGCAAGTAATTTGAAGCATTATTGTGAGAGATTTCTGTTTGCCTCTTTAATTAAGCAGTTGTTCACAGGTGCATACAGTTACAACAAAATTAATTGATAGCTTTATATTATAGTTCTTGAATCTGCTGCTATTTGGTGCTTGCAAACATTGACATTATATACAGTATGTCTTATGTTGTTCATAGGGAACATTTCTCATCTTCCTTCAGAAAAGGTTAGGACAGATTGACCTATATATTGGAAAATCTATCCAAGCAGTAAAGGTAATTTTCCTAAGAAGAAAACAAAGCAAATGTTTATTTATGGAATAGTTTATTACCAATGGGAAGAACTGCAACCCTGCCCTATTTTTCTGCATCCATAGCAAGTATCTTGAATGTCAAAAATCATTGCTAAGGGAAGATAATGATTTCTTGTGGAAATTGTGGGCACTTTATTTATTGTTGCCAGGGCCTTCATTACCTTCTTCTTATATGATTATTAATAAAATTTCTTTTAAGTGATGCGTTTTTTCGTTAAACTAAAACATTAAAACCAGTACATACAAATGGATTTTAGCAACAACCTGGGAAAACTTTAGAAGTGTAAGCATGTCAGTCTCACTACATTCCATATGACTATAAATACCTAACTTCAGGCTACCATAGTCTAAATGGAAAAAGATAGGCATAAATTCAAGGGCAATTAATAGAATCATAGGATCATAAAATATCTCAGGTTGGGAAGGATCCATCATCAAGTGTAATTCCCTGCTCCTCACAGGAGCATAACTGTACAAAATTTTACATAACTGGCAAAGATTTCAGTTTACTTTTAAATAACTACTGCCATACACTTTTCCTATAAACTATACCAGTAACAGGAATAATGGAAGCACTCAATAAAATTGTTTAGTATATTAACAATTTGATACAGAGAAAACTCTTAGTACAGTCAAAGGCAAACTTATGCCATCTAGAAACAGAGCAGGAAAGTCACACTGAAATGAAAACAAACTGTGTCCTGTGAGTGAAAACATATTTAAGGATTAGAGAGTAAAACCAGTTTATTTGTGTATGAAATTTAACAAGACCAAGTGCTAGATTATGTACCTGGGATGGTGATACATTCTAATTACATGTACAAACTGGGGGATGAGGGACTAGAGAACAGTCCCATAGAAACTGATCTGGGAGTTTGGATTGATGGCAAGTTTTATCTGAGTCAGCAGTGCCCTGGCAGCCAGGAGGGCAAACCATGTCCTGGGGGGCATCAGGCACAGCATCATCAGCCAGTTGAGGGAGGGGATTGTCCTGCTCTGCTCTGTACTGGGATGGCTTCACCTCAAGTTCTGTATGCAGTTTTGAGGTGCCTCAGTATAAAAAGGACATCAGACTATTAGAGTGTGTCCAGAGGTGGCTAACCAAGGTGATGAAAGGCCTCATGACTTATGACAAGCAGCTGCAGTCACTTGGCTTGTTCAGCTTGGGGAAAAGTAGGCTGAGGGGAGAGCTCATGGCAGCCTAGAGCTTTCTCTAGGGAGGTAGCAGAGGGAGAGGTGCTGTACTCTCTTTGTTGAGCAACAACAGAACACAAGGAAATAGAATGAGTCTGCATCAAGGGAAGTTCACACGGAACACTACACAAAGGTGGTCATGCACTAGAACAGTCTCAGCAGAGAAGAGGTTATATCATCAACCCTGTCAGAGTTCAAGGAGCTTCTGGACAATGCTTTTAGTCATACAATTTAATTTTAGGTGGTCTTGCAAGGAACAGAGAGTTGGACTTGATCCTTGCAGGTCCCTTCCAACTCAAGTTATTCTATGGTTCCGTGAACTGCTGTCTTCCATTGCGATAGTTTATCTGAGAACTGATCTGGAGAGTTGTCATATAATTTTCATGATGTTGGAACAGCTGATGTGTTGTTGTGCCTGGACCAGAAGACAGTAAGTGGAAGCTTTATTTTACACCATATATAAAACAGGATCATGTGCACGATGAGCAGCCATGTTTAAGGAGCAGGAGGCAGTAACTTCCAGCCAAGGGGTAGCAGATGTCATGAGCTTCATCTGAGCCTGCAATCCCCAAACATTTCAGCAGTAGTGTGCTGAGAAGCAAGTGTGAATCTTTTATTTTCCTTGCAGGTCTGTGCCCCATTTTTCTGTCACATTTTACAGTTGCACTAGAAATCTGAGAGAAGTTCTGAAGGGAGCTACAAAAGAGATTAAGTTGAAGGGTGGTAAACTTAAACAGCTCAAGTTGTTATATATCCCTAAAAGAGGAATACTCAACATGACTGAAATGAGCATTTATCTCATTTGGAGAGAAGACTTTTGCAAGGAGAGAAGATTCTTAATACAGCAGGAAAGGAAAGGAAAGAAAAGAGAGAGAAAAAATATCCAATAGTATAAACATGGATGTAGACAAATTCAGTTTCAAAAATCAGCATCCTTTTCTAAAGAAGAACTTAAAAAGGATCCTTTGCATTTCCACTATCACCTTGCTTCTCTGTATTAGTTTTGGGTATCCTTACTATTCTGCAGGTCATTCAGAAATTATGAAATTACTCCCTGAATGGTTGATTGAAAATCTGTGTTTGTAGTAATCTGCACAGTAGATAGTTACAACAGTTGAGATGTGAGTGTATTAGTAGTGAACATATAGGTAACTGACTGAATATAAACCAGGAGATGGCATGATTTTCCTTCCCCTTACAAACTCAAATACAGTTCAAATGTTGCTTTAAAACTGTCCATATCACTCTTCATTCTCTGCAAGATGAATCCGAACACTGGTGCTCAGCACTTAGTTGGGATATCCTTTAGACCTTATCAAGGTTATCAAGCGTGCTTGTTGGGGAAGGCAACTCGTATGAGGATTGGAAAAGGCATTTCGCCCGCTGGACCTATGAGGAGGACCCGACTGAACCAGTGAAAGAAACCGAATTTACAAGCTTTACTACCTTCTCTTGAAGAAGATAGTATTGGACTTACAGTGAAGGCTTTAAAGTTTACCACCCTCTGGGGTGGTATGGGACTTTTACACGGACAAGGGAATACGTTGTGAAATAAGCAGGAAAGGTTGTGTTAGTTTTATTATGTTTTGTGTTTGTTGTCATTTGAGTCATTGTATAAGTATGGCGGACCCGGTTGTTGTTTTCCCCTCAGGTCTCCATTTTGTTCTTCCCCCTCACGGTTTTCCCGCCTCACCCTCAGACTTTCCTGCCGATTTTCCCAAACCCTGGATTCCTATTGGTTACTTGCGGGACCGTTCCCTGATTCGCTGTCCCGTTACCGTGGTTATAAACTCCACCCCCGGCCCTGTCCAATCCCATCCCTGTTACTACCCAGCATCCCATAATGATCCTGATTCTACCCTATAAAACCCCCCATTTTGAATAAACGTTAGCTCACTTTGAGCCCACCACTTGTGTGTGCCTGTGGTTCTTGGTGAGTCCGCCTCTTTTGGTCAACGGCTCCCGCATGTGCTCTTTTAAAATCACAGTGCATGTCTATGCATCCCCTGGCACTTATGCAAAATTGCATATGTACATGAAATTGTGTTAAATGTGGTCCAAAATTTTATGTAGAAGAATCCTATGCAGAAGATAGGTAGTGCTCTGTCTTGAACTTTTTCATAGCATCCATCACTGCATTCTAGCACAGCTGGGCAATGGAGGAGGTAATCTTTAGTCAAGAGAAAATCTGCTCTGCTGGGCTATCATAATTTTCTACTGGAATAGAACACTATGAATGTTTTCTCCTCTGTTGTTATGCTTAAATTTTTTCTTTCAGTGGGCAAAGGCAATTTCCTTGCTGCAAATAAAGCAGCATATAGCTTTCTTAAGACTCTTAACCAGGCTCTTTACAAAGTTTACTTAAACCTGTTACAAATCACATACTCACAGAATCATTTATGTTGGAAAAGATCTCTGAGATCACTGAGTCCAACCTTTGACTGACCACCACCGTATCAATCAGACCATGGCACTAAGTGCCACGTTCAGTCACTTCTTTAACACCTCCAGGGACGGTGACTCCACCACCATCCTGGGTAGTCTATTCCAATCTTTAATAACCCTTTCTATGAAGAAATTCCTTCCGATGTCCAGCCTGAGTCTCTCTTGGTGCAACTTGAGGCCATCATTCCAGTTGTTAGTTGTCTGGGAGAAGAGACCAAACCCCCCTCACTACAACCTCCCATCAGGTAGTTGTAGAGAAAAATAAGGTCCCCCCTGAGCCTCTTTGCTAGGCTAAACACCCCCAGGTCCTTGAGCTGCTTCTCACAGAACTTAACCTTTAAACCCGTCACCACATTCGCTGACCTTCTCTGGACATGTTCCAGCACCTCAATGTCCTTCTTGAACTGAAGAGCCCAGAAATGGACACAGTACTTGAGGTGTGGCCTCACCAGTGTTGAGCACAGGGGAACAATCATTGCTCTGGTCCTGCTGGCCACACTGTTCTTGAGACAAGCAGGGATGCCACTGGCTGCCTTGGCCACTTGGGCACACTTCTAGCTCATGTTCAGTTGTTGTCAACCAATGCCCCCAGGTCCTTTCCCACTGGGCAGGTTTCCAGCCACTCTGCCCCCAGCCTGTAGCATTTTGCAGGCAGTTGATGTGGCTGAAGTGCAGGACTGGGCACTTAGTCTTGTTGAACCTCATACAGTTGGTCTTGGCCCACCTATCAAGCCTGTCCTCTGCAGAGCCTTTCTATCCTCAAAGATTTACAATTCACCATGTGGCAAATAATCATCCTGAACTGATTTATAGAGCAGCTTTTGTCGTTTAGGAGGAAACTAGTTCTGAAATGCAGTTTTGCAAAAATGCCTGGTAGAGTTCTATGTTTGCTCTCTCTCTCTGAATTTGCATTAGTTTTACTCAGACTAGGTATAAAAATGTTTTTCTTTTTAACTGCCAGCAGTGAAAACCTTGTACTGGGATCTTAAAGTCACTGTCAATAATAAAGGTTTTTCAAGCCAAATTGCTACAATTGAGTAGACACCTTGTCTCCAGTGGGGTTGTGAAGGTACAAATAAGGGAGGCATTTGGCTTTACAGCTTTGCTGATGACATATGAGATTGACTAACATNTGGTTACTTGCGGGACCGTTCCCTGATTCGCTGTCCCGTTACCGTGGTTATAAACTCCACCCCCGGCCCTGTCCAATCCCATCCCTGTTACTACCCAGCATCCCATAATGATCCTGATTCTACCCTATAAAACCCCCCATTTTGAATAAACGTTAGCTCACTTTGAGCCCACCACTTGTGTGTGCCTGTGGTTCTTGGTGAGTCCGCCTCTTTTGGTCAACGGCTCCCGCATGTGCTCTTTTAAAATCACAGTGCATGTCTATGCATCCCCTGGCACTTATGCAAAATTGCATATGTACATGAAATTGTGTTAAATGTGGTCCAAAATTTTATGTAGAAGAATCCTATGCAGAAGATAGGTAGTGCTCTGTCTTGAACTTTTTCATAGCATCCATCACTGCATTCTAGCACAGCTGGGCAATGGAGGAGGTAATCTTTAGTCAAGAGAAAATCTGCTCTGCTGGGCTATCATAATTTTCTACTGGAATAGAACACTATGAATGTTTTCTCATCTGTTGTTATGCTTAAATTTTTTCTTTCAGTGGGCAAAGGCAATTTCCTTGCTGCAAATAAAGCAGCATATAGCTTTCTTAAGACTCTTAACCAGGCTCTTTACAAAGTTTACTTAAACCTGTTACAAATCACATACTCACAGAATCATTTATGTTGGAAAAGATCTCTGAGATCACTGAGTCCAACCTTTGACTGACCACCACCGTATCAATCAGACCATGGCACTAAGTGCCACGTTCAGTCACTTCTTTAACACCTCCAGGGACGGTGACTCCACCACCATCCTGGGTAGTCTATTCCAATCTTTAATAACCCTTTCTATGAAGAAATTCCTTCCGATGTCCAGCCTGAGTCTCTCTTGGTGCAACTTGAGGCCATCATTCCAGTTGTTAGTTGTCTGGGAGAAGAGACCAAACCCCCCTCACTACAACCTCCCATCAGGTAGTTGTAGAGAAAAATAAGGTCCCCCCTGAGCCTCTTTGCTAGGCTAAACACCCCCAGGTCCTTGAGCTGCTTCTCACAGAACTTAACCTTTAAACCCGTCACCACATTCGCTGACCTTCTCTGGACATGTTCCAGCACCTCAATGTCCTTCTTGAACTGAAGAGCCCAGAAATGGACACAGTACTTGAGGTGTGGCCTCACCAGTGTTGAGCACAGGGGAACAATCATTGCTCTGGTCCTGCTGGCCACACTGTTCTTGAGACAAGCAGGGATGCCACTGGCTGCCTTGGCCACTTGGGCACACTTCTAGCTCATGTTCAGTTGTTGTCAACCAATGCCCCCAGGTCCTTTCCCACTGGGCAGGTTTCCAGCCACTCTGCCCCCAGCCTGTAGCATTTTGCAGGCAGTTGATGTGGCTGAAGTGCAGGACTGGGCACTTAGTCTTGTTGAACCTCATACAGTTGGTCTTGGCCCACCTATCAAGCCTGTCCTCTGCAGAGCCTTTCTATCCTCAAAGATTTACAATTCACCATGTGGCAAATAATCATCCTGAACTGATTTATAGAGCAGCTTTTGTCGTTTAGGAGGAAACTAGTTCTGAAATGCAGTTTTGCAAAAATGCCTGGTAGAGTTCTATGTTTGCTCTCTCTCTCTGAATTTGCATTAGTTTTACTCAGACTAGGTATAAAAATGTTTTTCTTTTTAACTGCCAGCAGTGAAAACCTTGTACTGGGATCTTAAAGTCACTGTCAATAATAAAGGTTTTTCAAGCCAAATTGCTACAATTGAGTAGACACCTTGTCTCCAGTGGGGTTGTGAAGGTACAAATAAGGGAGGCATTTGGCTTTACAGCTTTGCTGATGACATATGAGATTGACTAACATCCAGCTTACTCCCCCAGAGCTGTTTGGTCTGGTAATAAAAAAATAGTTAAGTTACAAATCAAAGTCAAAGCATACAATTGTTTCTGAAATAGTCATGTATGACTCACAGGGAATCTATGAGTTGAGAACGAAGCTGCATTTCCTTTGAGTCACCTTAAGCATGTGTCCATTTGACATGGCCTAGCATTTGTAACCTAACAAAATAGAAAAGTAAGTATATACAGCCAGGTACAGCAAAATATTTGGAAATTTATAGGGCTGGTGAGTCACTACTAAGAGCCTCCATGTAGATAAATGAGTTTCCTAACCTTTTTAGGCACCTGTGAAGCTTTTGGGTCAGGGTGCACAAAGGCACTTAGCATGAGTCTTAAATGGGTAAGCATGTCAGCCATTGTGAATCCCTATTCAGGTGCCAATCTCCTTTGGATGCCTAAACCAGTCTGCTAAATTTTGCCCTTTGGCTCTTCAGTCCCTGCCTTTTTGTCTTTTCTGTTCCAAATTTCTCCATACCTGAGAGTGGATGGTAGTCTGACAGCAACCATTTTCCATTTATTGCTACTCCAGTTTCTACATTTTGAGCTAAGTGTATTCCATATTCTGAGATGAAAACAATGGCAGCATCTCATGAGCTGCAACACTGGAAATTAAATTATGACTTTCAGGTTTTAGCAGCAACAACTGAGTAACAGGAATTTGTTACCAGATGGATCTGAGATGCAAAGAACCCCTAACTGAATTACTGTCCTGTTTAAAGCCTAGTGTTATGTGCAATATTGGCCATGCAAAATGGGATCATCACTTGTAGAATGAGATACAGCAAGAGAGAAATTATGGTCAGCTTCCCCAGAGAGGTACAGAATCAAGTGCAGGGGTGAAAAGATTTATTTTTAATCAAGTGGAAAATCCTCTTCACTGTGCAAGGGGAATTACCTCAGGTATAAACATTAAACATTGTAACTATTAAGTGTGAGGGGATATTAGATTAATTATTTTGTAGATGTGAAATAAACTGCTGCAGATTTTGGTGTATGGAAAAAGGACAATGAGAGAGACTAAACTGAGTATTTAGCTCAATACACAGAAAGATACTTTGATTTAGAGATCACATGATTTAGTGATAACAGTGACAAATTCAGGGTGTAGGGTATTGAATCATGTTGAATAATACTCACTTGTTCCATTTAACAATATTTAATGCAGTGATTGAAAATTCCACAGTAGGCAAAGGGAACTGGGCTGACACCTCACACTGATTTTCATTAAGGTTTGGTTACCTAACTCCTCTGGACTAATTTGAGAGTACAAATACCATTGTTACTAGTGACAAGTATGTAAAAACTGCTGTTTGACAATTTTGTTTTGATAAAGTGGGGGCTTTTGCGTGTGTGTGGGGGGGGGGGTTGTTTTTTGTACTTGCTTGGGGGAAAAAATAATTTCATGAAAAACGATCATGTCTGAACATGGAGATAAATATCTAATTATGAAATTATCCTTTGCCAAATGTAATACACTTCTTTTTTCTTCCTTTACAAAATAATAGTACCAATAACAAATTCTAATATAATAATTCAATTTGACTTAGAACACTAGCATTTCACAAGGGTAATAGTTTTAAAACAGATACATTGGAAATTTTCCAGTACATACTTCAGTGATATCTCTGTGTTACAAGTTAACAGGACAAAATTATACATAATACTTCACTGAATTGGGTTGCAGTATTCTGGAACAAAATCCTGATTTTACACCACAGCTATATCAACTGGTTTCCACAGGAGTCCCACAAAATGTAAAGAGATCAGTACAATACTTTTTGTACACAGGTTAAGCATTTTTTTAGGAATGTATAAATATTATTTTGTGCTTCTACTTAGATTAAGGTTAATATTGTTGAAATATCTACATCTCACTGTGATGTTTATCACCTAATAAAAATGCTGAAGTTACCAAGGAAAGATGTTTAATTTGTTCTTGCTGCTCAGTTGCATGTTGCATCCTATTTTGTAGTAAACGGCACAATATCCCAAGTGGGCTGCCATACTGTCAGATACATTATTTATACATAACATTACTGGTTAATCAATGAAAAAAAATGCAGGATTCTTTTTTCCCCTTTTCCTGTGACATCTTTAAAGCAACAGTAGAGAAGAACAATTTTGCAATGTATTACACTGATACTCACTTCTGAATATAGCTTCAGGAGTTTCCTGGCACAGTTTGCACCGTGCCTCTGATTAAATTGAATGTGATTGTTGGACAAATGCAGTAACAATTTGCGCAGCGCAGAAGAGTAATTTAGTTAACTATGTAGGCTATTCTTTCCAGTTAAAGGTGACCATAATGTATTCCAGCAAATGTTTCTAACAGATCTTCTTTAAAACCAAAATGAAAACTGGATAGCCAGCCCATCATGATTTTTCATCTGTGTTTATAAGAGAGCTAGGATTTTAAAAGTCACTAGGATGCTCAGCAATTTTAGAAGTTCACCCTGCATTAGATGAAAAATGAAATTTATAAGTGAATGAAGAACTGAAATATGAAAATATATGTGTGCAAACATGAGAAATGCAGCTGTACTGTGTCAGAGTACTAGAGGGGATTTCTGTTTGTACTTCAGCTTATTCTGTCGTATTTTGTTCATAGACATTTCAGATCAATACAAAATATTCAGCTCTGTTCCAGTGATTGAATATGAATACATTATGTGCATACAAAAATAGTGATAATCTATGTTGATACAATAGTTCATTTTGCATTAGTGTCCTAGATGGGACAATGTTAAGAAGCAATTTAAATGAAATTCATTTAAATGTCAGCTCTCATGCTTGCGATTTTTCTATAATTGGTTATTTAATTAAAATAATTCTCATAGTCATTAATTTAGACTAAAACTTGCTGTGCACTGACATGTTTTAATTACATGGTATTAACAAAATTGATATGCTTTAAAAAAGCATGGTTAAATTTTAAACAAGAATAAATTAGAAATCTCATAGATCATCCTACTTAGAGTATTTATGAGAAAAAGTCAGTCATTTAAAATGTTTATTATAAACAAAGTCCCAGCATTATTGTGCATGCATCATATTTGGTTCCTGCTTCAGTGTGAGGAGACTTTTATGTTAACACAGCACCTCCATCTTCGAATTCCTTTAACCAACACACAATAAATAAGGTAATGAACCAAATTAAATATTAATAGAAATCCACATAAACCACAGAAGACAGACATAGAACTGACGTTTGAATTATACTATACCTTTGATATCATTAGGACAACATATTAATGAAGTTTTAAAGGGTTGAATCTTTATCTACTGTTCATGAAGACAAAAAGGATTATATGAGCCTTGTTGTAAGATGCAGATAAAGAATGAAAAAAATAAGTATTCTAGTACAACTACTCAAACAGGATAGAAGAACTAAAGTCTTAGGCACTGATCCTGCAAGGTAATCTATAAGCAAGCACTATGCCTTTATGAAGTACCCTAAAGTCAAAGGAACTGCTTTCATAAATAAAGTAGGTACTTTGTTTTCAGGACTGGACTTATATTCAAGAGTGTGAGAATCAGAATTTTATTTCATTGTCTATTAATTAGACTAGCTCTATATTGCTTTGACCTTTTTAATATTCTATGATTTAATTGGATGATCAGTCTACCTCAGCCCATGATTGCCAATCATTCTGCATAATATACTTATACTCTTTCTTACCTTGATGTGTGGAGGGTCAGACTCTTATTAACATGAAATAATGATTTTGTTGTCAATGGCAGGGGCCAAAATGGATATACACAGAAATTTAGAACTTTAGTAATTCCATAACAATATAACTTATCCATGTGGGTTTTTCTGGTAGCCAACATATGAAGGATTCATATCTCTTCCAAGCTCTTCTCTTTTGATCCTCAAATTCAACACTGCACAGCCCAGACTTTAAACTGCTGCTCAAGACTGAGGCCTTATCCAGTCTCACACTACTCATCAAGCTGACTTACAAAACACACTGCAATAACAAAATGCTGCAGAAAGGCAAGTCCTGCATGTGGAGACCGTTCCATGTTCTCTTACAGTCTGAGGACTGGATCCACCTAAGTGCAGATGCCTGAAGGTGAGCTAATGATTGTAGGCTCCTTATAGTCAGTGGAGAGCAATAGAGCAGAACATCTTATTCTGAAATAGACTCTGTATTTGGTTAGATGAATTGTTCTCTAAAGGTGAATATAGCTCTCAATTTATTATAAAGAAAGGCTAGGACTAGGACAGAGATTTAAGGTTTGGATACCTGAATTCCACACATTCTGTCTCTACAGATTTTTGTGTTTTATTTCTAATTTTTTGTTTTGTGGGGTTTGATTTATGCATTGTACATGATGACTTACTTTTCTTTGTATTTATTAATATCCATGGTCTGCGGTATTGCAACCTCTATGAGTGTCTCAGTCCTTATAATCTTTATTTTCTCTGTGTGTGTGAGAAGAAGGGAAGACCTGTTGTTTCTGCAAGGTAACAGCAAAACTACTAGTTTACCAAGATAACACAGGAAGTCTGTAGCAGAACCAGGGACAAAATCTAGCCCTGTTAACCTCCATTTAAGCTCTTAGCAGTAGCTGGGTGACCCATATTTGGTATTTTCTCCAGTATGACTTCCCCTCTGCTTTATTGCTGCACAGATACAGTTTTTCATGCAGCAGTAGCACAGTTGTCTTGCCTTGAGAGCTGATGGGAATTTTGACTTCTCAGTTGGAGCATCCTGTCCTACAGCTGCTGCATTGATGCTCTCTATAGGATATCTCTCTTATAGAAGATTAAAGTGTGATTGTAACATGTGTTAGCTAAACAAGACTAACATAATTAACACTATCAGCAAAAAATAGGAGACTAATTTATGGTATGCCAGCAATCTGAATGTTAGTGTATATCATAATGATCCATAGTCAGTTGTATTCCAACTACCAACACATAAAAATAGTACCTTGACTTTTCTGCTGTTCTCTGCATGAAGCAGAACAGCTACCAAGGTTACTACTATCTCTTATAATCAAATTTTCATTTCTCATTGTCAACATGCTTCCTGAACTGTAAGTAACCTATCTTTACATTGTAGAAAATCATCAAATCATGGAATCATTTAGTTCAGAAAATATCTGCTCTCAAACCCCTTTAGCCATGAAGTTCATGGGATATGGGATCCAGTTGAATAGTTATTAAGCCATTTCCATAGTAAATGAAGCTTGTGAGGGAAAGGTTTACTGATGTTGGTGCTGGACCTCATTTACCCACAAACATTTTTCCAGAACTCCTTCAGTGTGAACACATTTTCAAGAGTATGCAAATATAATTTATTGATAGCCTCCTTGGGAAGTTTCTGTCAAAGGTATCTTCAAGACTGAGAGCAGTACATTTTCAGTTTAAAATCTATACACAACTTTAGCAGAGAAGCTTGCAATTCAAGCTTAATAAAAAGAACTCTGTCAGCTGCTTGCTTACTTTATTGCATAATACATTGCTTCAGCTGAGAATATTGAGAAGTCACCTTGAAAAATACAGGGTGGCCACTTGCCTTGGAAGCAGTGGTTCTTTAAATAAAGCATCTTCTTCTAGATCTCCTAAGTACTTAACTTTTCCCTGTTGTTCAAGTCTCGTTAGACTTTCAGACTGATAAAAGGAATGGCATCAGCTCATACCCTCATCCCCTCAAAGTACGTTTTTTCCAACCTTCTCAAGCTCACTATTACTAGTAACGAGTTGTCATGATTTAACCCCAGCTATCAACTGAGCCCCACACAGCCACTCACTCACTCTCCCCTGCCAGGATAGGAGAAGGCTCTATTACACTTAGTGGTGACTCATGAAGATAAACATCATCACTCCAAATGTCCCCCTTTCCTCCTTCTTGCCCCAGATGGTGGTTGGACTCAATGATCTTAAAGGTCTTTTCTAACCTTAATGATTCTATGATGCCACATGGTACGGAATATCTGTTTGATCACTTGGGGGCAGCTGTCCCAGCTCTGACCCCATCTAACTTCATGTGCACCCCCAGCCTCCTCGCCGGTGGGGTGAGAGGGAGAAAAGCCCCTGGCCCTGTGTAAGCACTGCCCAGCAATAGAAGCATTGCTGTGTTATCAACCCTGTTTCCAGTGCAAACCCAAAATGTGGTCCTCTACTAGCTACCAGCATACTATTAATGAAGAAAATTATCTCATCCAAAACCACCACTTCTTCAGCCTACAAGCCAAATAAAAAATGAAGTAGTATAAATATGACTGAACACTTTTTAAAAAAATTACTTAAAGCTTTGTGGTATAGAATATTAGAATTAATAAGCTTTCTCTTGAGATGGTAAATAGTTCCTGCCATTACAACAGAAAGAGAGAAAAAAATCTGCAGCACTGCAAAAACAGTCTAACTTGTAGTATCATAGTTGTGCATCAGACCTGTATCTGGTCTTAGTAATTTGTCCCAAACTGTGACACACACACACACACACACACACACACAAAGAAAAGAAAAAAAAAAAAAGGGGGAAAGATAGATAGGGCAAT
Organism: Scytalopus superciliaris; assembly: GCA_013400415.1. Taxonomy (NCBI): domain Eukaryota; kingdom Metazoa; phylum Chordata; class Aves; order Passeriformes; family Rhinocryptidae; genus Scytalopus; species Scytalopus superciliaris. Next base: position 694,549 of record VXBX01000122.1, on the reverse strand, counting down.
CAACAACACCTCCCCCACACTCCACTGGTAATTAATTTAATGCTACAAAAGCTTTGGGTTTGTTTTCTTCTTCTTTTTTTGTATTTCTTTCTCCTTGTATCTTATCACACCATCTGTATTGATATCCAAGTCCTAAATAGCATACATAATTTTCCAGACTGTAGCCTATGGAGATGCTAAACACACTGGGTATTTTCGGAAATGCATAAATGTAAAGATAAAATATGTGATATCACATATCCTGTAATTCCATCAGAATTTTTTGACGTGTTGCCAACAAATCTGTTTAGATTTCAGATTCAGAACTGATGTTTTCTCTTGGAAGTTGGTCACTGCTGTACAAATGTGTTAGCCCCACTTCAAGCTTAATGCTGAAAAGAATTCAGAAATAGCCCTGGGAACATTTAGTATTTCCTTGAAAAAGCTGTGGATTGTCATTAACTGACAAACAGTCCGCTGCCAAGTTCTTGCAAGAATTGTATTTGTTGTCTGATGCCAAACAGCCTCTTTAAATGCTAATGAACAAAGTATGGCATGCATTCTGTTCTTGATGGATTATGCCTATACCTTCTGTGGTCAACAGAAGGGGAATTCCCGGCCCATATGATTTCCATTCTGGCACGCAACGCTTTTCTCTGCTTACAAGGCAGTAAGCACTCAAATAGATTAGTCAATCTTATTTTTAAATTAAGTATAGCCTCCGCACCCTAATTCACATGTATAAAATCTGGAGGAACTGTGCCAGAGCTGCCTACGCACTGTACGAGTTTTGTTTTCTTTAGAGGATTAAGCTCCTGACTTAGTATCACTGATGCTCACTGTATACTGATATGCCTTTTAAATTCAAACATGAATGTTTCATAAACAGCTGATTTACATGTTTGTCTTACCTCTTTGGAGACATTTAAGGAGTTACATTTTTAAATTGTCTTCTTTAGTGGTTTTCATAACTTCCTGCTACTGAAAGAGCTGGTTTGATACAGAAATACATTAAAGAACTATATCTTGCTACTATATGTACATGTAGTTTTATAGCTTGTAGGAGGTCCAGATTTGTATGTAACAATATCTTTGATTACATCTTCAAGTTCAGCTTTCCAAGAAGACTAAATTATGCAGCAGATAGCAAGCTCAGGAGTTGTGCACGGAATAATTTTTGTATGATATGATATTTTAATTTGTTTTAATTGTCATTCAGTAACTGCTATTAGTCAGATGATCCTCTCCTACTAGTTTATGATCTGCTGAAAAGGAAGGAAAAGCTGTGATAGGACAGCAGCAAGTGACAGGCTATAGGCACAATACAATCCATCTTTAGTTGAGATGCACAACTACCAGATATAAAATATGCAATTAATAGAAATAAAGAATCAAAATTTGACAGGAAAAAAATTACAATAATATTTTATCCAATCACAGGGAAGGAATTTTTCGTTTTAGGTGAGCCACAATTTGTTTCTCTGAAACTGACATTTGAGGCTGAATCCAGGTGATTCCTACATAGGACCAATTTAACTGTTTCTAGTCATCATGCAACTTTACAAATAGTTTTTCTAGCTAATAAGAAATAAACATTTAATCAATTCACTCTGGAAGTAGAGCTTTTAATAAAATATGAGTTTGTAGGGAAAAAAAAAAGCTCTACCTACCTGTACAGTTAGAACTAATGTTTTTCTGTTTTACATGGACCCATCAAGGCTTGGTTGGATGGAGCTTTGAGTAACCTGGTCTAGTGGAAGGTTGGTTGGAACCAGATGATCTTTAAGGTTTCTTCCCACCCAAATCATTTTTTGATTCTATGATCTCTGGAGCTTTTGCATGGAGAAAAAATGTTTCTAAGTTAGTGAGAAGTTTGGTCAAAACTTGGCCCTCTCTGTGGAGAAAAAAAACAAACCTCAATGAAATTCCTATACAAAAAAGGAGAAGAAAAACAAAAGTAGCAAAAGTGTCTTGTGTCTCTAGTTTACTGGGAGAGCTGGGAAAACCAAGAAATCCTGTCATCTTTTATTCAAAATCATTTATTAAATTGATAACTATACTTATAGGTATTAATATTACAAGAAAACAATTTTTTATAGCCTCACTCTCATCTAAAATGACCAATTTCTTCTAGTCTTCCAGCTATTTATAGTAAGACCTTTATAAGCTCAAACTAATTAATAAACGAGATCAATTTTAAGATTTTTTTTCCTTGTTCCAAACCACATAATCATTCATTTCAGTAACATTTTAAAGGCCATGTCTAAAATAGATTTGCACCCATGTCCCCAATGTGAATTTTTCACTCTTTGGCAGCATGCAGTAGGTAGTGTATAATGACCTTTTCTCTGTTTGGAACAGGGATTAGAATAATATATTTGACCCTTTCTACTCACCTGGGAGTGATGCTAGTCTCCATGTTCAATGAAGTAAAATATGTCTCTAGTGTCCCAAGGTTAAGGCCATGACTTTAAACTATTTAACACAAACTATCTGGCTGATTCACCTCAGTCAGACTCTACAGAGGGGTTGGTTTTACTTTTTCTCTTTTCTATTAGGTGGAATTATATATACTTCATCACAACTATTTCTTATCCACAGTGCAATTAAGGGAAATATTTTGCATTACAAACAAAGCAGGTTAAGCTGGTCACATTGTGCATTATAACAAAATTTATGGCTGCATAAATAGCAGTGTAAACTTACAGAAAGACTGGTAATTATAGTGCCATTGATGGTCTTTGTTGCTTTAATTCTGAAGCAGCCAGAATGATTAAACTGAATCTTAATCGACTTCTCCATTAAAAATGCTGGCAGAGGAGCTCCCTTAACCTTTCTCATTGATTGAACACAACAATCACCATTCAATTATAATGCAAAAGGACATTTGTTATAACGTACAAAAGATGCATGAGCCATTTCCTTTTACTCAAGACAATCAATGAGATGACTCCTTCCTCAAAGAAGGTAAGGTGAAGCTACTGTACCTGGAAGAACATTAAAGTCAAAGCTGAACTCAGATAACTGCAAACACTACAGTTTTCAGGGAATGGCAGAGTACCTCAGTGAAAATAAAGCAAGCAGTTCCTCACACTATGAAAAATAAACATTCTCTTTAAAAGACAAATGGGAATACAGAATTTGAAGGAAATTTCTATTTTATAAAACTAAGTAAAACTGTTATATAAAAAGAACTAAAAATAATAATAATAATAATATCTTAATTTTGTGTTTAGGAGGAATATTTTTGTGTATTTAAGTAGTCACAATTGATAATGAATACAGTACAGGAATCACAGAATAAGTTGGAAGTGACCACAGTGGGCCATCTGGTCCAACCTGCCTGCTCAAGCAGGGTCTGTCTNTCAATTATAATGCAAAAGGACATTTGTTATAACGTACAAAAGATGCATGAGCCATTTCCTTTTACTCAAGACAATCAATGAGATGACTCCTTCCTCAAAGAAGGTAAGGTGAAGCTACTGTACCTGGAAGAACATTAAAGTCAAAGCTGAACTCAGATAACTGCAAACACTACAGTTTTCAGGGAATGGCAGAGTACCTCAGTGAAAATAAAGCAAGCAGTTCCTCACACTATGAAAAATAAACATTCTCTTTAAAAGACAAATGGGAATACAGAATTTGAAGGAAATTTCTATTTTATAAAACTAAGTAAAACTGTTATATAAAAAGAACTAAAAATAATAATAATAATAATATCTTAATTTTGTGTTTAGGAGGAATATTTTTGTGTATTTAAGTAGTCACAATTGATAATGAATACAGTACAGGAATCACAGAATAAGTTGGAAGTGACCACAGTGGGCCATCTGGTCCAACCTGCCTGCTCAAGCAGGGTCTGTCTAGAGCACGTGGCACAGGATTTTTTCCAGACAGTACTTAAGTAACTCCAGTGAGGTAGACTCCACAACCTCTCTGGGCAATTTGTTCCAATGCACGGTCACCTACACAGCAAAGACATTCTTCCTAATATTCAGATGGAAGTTCCTGTGCATTAGTTTCTGCCCATTGACCCTTGTCCTTTTGCTTGGCACCACCGAGAAGAGCCTGCTCCATTGTCTTGATACCATCCCTTCAGATACTTGTATTCAGCCATGCGTTCCCTTCTCAGCTGTCTTTTGAGGCTGAACAGGCCCAGCTCCCTCAGCCTTTCCTCATAAGAGAGATGCTCCAGTCCCTTATTCACCTTCATATCCCTCTGCTGGACCCAGTCGANAGACAAATGGGAATACAGAATTTGAAGGAAATTTCTATTTTATAAAACTAAGTAAAACTGTTATATAAAAAGAACTAAAAATAATAATAATAATAATATCTTAATTTTGTGTTTAGGAGGAATATTTTTGTGTATTTAAGTAGTCACAATTGATAATGAATACAGTACAGGAATCACAGAATAAGTTGGAAGTGACCACAGTGGGCCATCTGGTCCAACCTGCCTGCTCAAGCAGGGTCTGTCTAGAGCACGTGGCACAGGATTTTTTCCAGACAGTACTTAAGTAACTCCAGTGAGGTAGACTCCACAACCTCTCTGGGCAATTTGTTCCAATGCACGGTCACCTACACAGCAAAGACATTCTTCCTAATATTCAGATGGAAGTTCCTGTGCATTAGTTTCTGCCCATTGACCCTTGTCCTTTTGCTTGGCACCACCGAGAAGAGCCTGCTCCATTGTCTTGATACCATCCCTTCAGATACTTGTATTCAGCCATGCGTTCCCTTCTCAGCTGTCTTTTGAGGCTGAACAGGCCCAGCTCCCTCAGCCTTTCCTCATAAGAGAGATGCTCCAGTCCCTTATTCACCTTCATATCCCTCTGCTGGACCCAGTCGAGGAGCTCCATGTCTCTGTTGTACTGAGGAGCCCAGAACTGGACACAGCACTCCAGATGTGGCCTCAGCAGGGCTGAGTAAGGGAACAGAATCCCATCCCTTGACCTGCTGGCAACGCTCTTCCTACTGCACTCCAAGGTACCACTGGCTTTCTTGGCCACCAGAGCAACACTGATGGCTCATGGACAGCTTGTTGTCCACCAGGCCCTTCTCCACAGAGCTGCTTTCCAGTAGGTCAGTCCCAAGCCTGTACTGGTCCCAAAGTGCAGGACTATGAATTTGCCTTTGTTAAACTTCAGAAAGTTCCCTGCCCATCTCTCTAATCTGTCAAGGTCCTTCTGAAGGGCTGCACAGGACTTTGGGGTATCAGCCACTGCTCCCAGTTTTGTAAGATCCCAGCCATGGAGCCACAAGCTTAACCAGGCGTTTTGCTTTTAAAAATATACAAGGCTCCAAAAGGTCACCAGCTGAACTTTTGCACAGCCTTTGGTTATTTAATACCTTGAGCATAAAGAGAGAACTCTGCACACATTTTCTCAGGAGATGGTTTAACTGAAAATTTGAGAAAATATGGAAGAAAATAAGGATCTTGGCAAAAGTTTAAAAGGGTAACATGCAACCAAAACAAAGAATTCCACCAAAACACTGACTTAGCACATGCTGACCCACACAACTCAACAAAATCCAACCCACCAGTTTTAAGTTACCCAAATATTAAGAAAATAGATTAAAAGTGTAAAGAAAGAAAGAGATTAAGAGAAGAAAAAGGAGTACAGATAGAGAAGAAGAGAGAGTAAGAAGAGAGGAGAAAAAGAGAAAAATAAGTTATTAAATAGCTACCACAAAAGTATTCTATGTGAGTCCAGATTCACTTGGTAGATGGCAGGTTCCAAGTGACTTGGAGGCACATCTTGCTGTATTTATGTGCATTGGCCACCTGAGGCCACCCCTCCCAGGCGGGACTTCCATCTCACTGACCACTCTGTGGCTCCAGGGATCTGAGGCTGCCCTTTTGATCGACAGCTGCTCCTACCGTCTGGGCTCCCGAGCTGCTGTGTGGGATATGGCCTGGCCTTGAGTTGGTTCCGACTCAGTAATTAAATAATCCTCTCTGAGATTCAAATCCAGCGTCTGCCAGTCATCAGTGAGCAAACTGAGAAATCACCATATGCCTTCATCAAGTCATTGATGAGTAACTTAAACAATACTGGGCCCAGTATTCAACCCTGGGGGTCACCACTAGTGACAGGTCTCCAATTACACCCTGTGCCACCAATTGTGACCCTCTGGGATCTGATGTAATGTCACATGATGAATATGAACACTGCAATGACTAACAAACAGCATTGCTTCTCCACTTGGAAAACTAAGAGAAAATACTTCTGAACCACTGAAAGCATAGGTTTTCACAAAAAACAATGCCTTAATTATATATTTATTTCCTCAAGTAAACTGCATGAAAAAGAACACGAGACAGTTAGCACATCACACATATTTGCGGAAGATTGCTCTTTAAGAGCTTTCATAAACTTTCCAGTGAGATCTGTTTTTTAAAGATGGCATACCCTATTCTGAAAATGTTATTCAGTTCAAAGAAAGTTTAATTTAAGAATTGTTGTGGGAGCTCTTATGCCACTCTTGATATCTGTTGCTAGCATTTAGAGACTGGAAACACATGGCAGAAAGGAGGAGCAGCCAGGTTGCTAGTACTGTTCATGCCACGCACAGAGGTGGCTCTTGCCTCCACATCAGTTCACACCAAGTCAGATCAGCCCATGAGCTGTTGTAACTTGGTGGAGTGAGCTCTGCTTCCAAAGCCAAATGAGCAGGATCTGGAATCTCAATAGTAGTGTTTTCAGCTGTGGTCCCTAAATTATTAGGGTCAAGTTTCCATCACTAGGTTTTGAATGGTGCAAATCCATTAAAATTTTCTCTTTTATCCTCTTGACCATTTTGCAGCATTTCTTCACCTTCTCAGATAAGTCTTCACTTCAGTGTGTAGGATGCACAGGATGAGTACTAGTTCAAAGTTATCCATATATTCCTCATTGTTTTCAATTTAGCTGTTGTGTCTCTATTAACACATTGAGATACAGTTCAACATCCATTTTCTGAGAGATGCTAGTAGCACTGCCATCAGATTTTAAAACCCCCATAATACAGTAGTCATTCTCTGAATCCCTGTATGCATTTCCCAGTAGAAATCACCATCTGCTGCTGATATCAGCCTGGGTAATTATTTCTTCTCCTGTTTAGCCTCTTTCTCATTACTCCATCTTCTTCTTTCACGTAAAATACATCCTTTTCACACTGTTAAGTCAATTGATAAGTATCTGTACTGTTTACCAGAATCAAAAGTAGCCAAAAGGATTGGAGGGCTGAGAAAACTGTCCTGTATAATTTAAAAACCCAAAGAGTTACTCCAAAACTTCTGACAATTGCTCTTCTAATCTAAAATTACTAACAAACAAACCAAAATAACAACAGGAAATTAAGGCAGGGGAAATATACTGTAATGGTTATGTACTACTGGTTTATCCAGGGAGTGTTGGGTTTCCTGCATCTTTTTAACCTGACAAAACAGATCCCATATCCTATTATTTCTTGTAGAATGATAAGGAGTTTTCTGATACCACAAAAATTAATTATTAATAACAACCAGGAGATGAGTATTTTCTGTTGGAATATAATAATTCTGCTTATAAGAAATGCTCTCCTCCAAATTTTCTGTGATGTTGTGATAACCACAGTTACTGCATAAATTGCTATGGAAAATATGAATGTGGTCTTGATAATTCAAATGGCAAGAAACATTAATTTTTGAAATTTTCTAAATTTTTGTCACCTATAAAATTTTATTGTAAGGAACATAATTTTCTCAGTGGTACTGACTATATTTGTAGATTCCAAGTATAATTAAAATAAGATTGAATCTATTCTTTCTGGATGGTGGAAAGTCAAATACTTGTTCCCAGCATGAAATATTGTAACAACACAATGTGCTGTGATTACACTGTCATTTACAACACAAGGTATGCTAAAATGTTGAACACCTGTGTCAAATCCACGAATAATACTGAAAGCAGAGCCCAGAATTTTGGTCTCTACCACTGTGAAGGTGATTTTATCTATCTTCCCCTCCCCAAACTTTACATGGGTGAGAAAATGAGAAATGGGAGATGCAAGCTCCATTGTGGAGTATTTATTCATTCCCTTTATAAAAGGGAGCAGTTCAAATAGTGTTAGTCAAACTGAGGGAGTCTAGAACTCTCTATCCTTTAAGGATATAGGATATGGATATAAGGAATTGACACTGTTTTCTGATTTGCCACTTTCAAGAGTAACAACTGTGATCTCTTTCCCAATCCCAGTCTCTCTGTTCCTTTTCTTCCCACTTTCTTCCTATTTCTCATATTTGGTAATCCACAGCAAAGTTGAGGGAACAAAAGGACTAACACAAGGAGTAACAAACACACTGAAACATATCAGTCCCCAGCAGAATAGCCCTCTGTTTTGACAAAGGTGTGCCAGTTTGAGAGCAATCCTGCCGACAACTGCTTTTTTTCTGTACCTGCTGCTTTATCCACACAGTTGTACAGAACCAGCCATTTATGTGCCGTGCTTTGTTGGGAAAGAAATATCCAGCTTTAGGGCAGAAAAAGACATCTTTCTTGCTTTTCAAATATTGTTTATGGATTTTATTTCCAAGACTAACTGGTTTGTTGCTAGACAATAGGCAACAATGGAGAAGGCGGCGAGCTCCCTGGCCCACCTTCTCCCACCTATCCAACCTGTTCTGGGTGTTTAGAAGTAGCCACAGAGCCCTGAGCTGCCAGCACTGCCTCTGCCCCTTCAGCAGCCCAGAGGGGATGAAAGTTAATGAACAGGAAGCCTGGATTTGTGGGCTTGGAAATAAAGCTACTGGTACAAGACTGCACTTTCATCTAAAGGCAATGATTTTGCTTCCTCTGCTATGGGCAACAGTCTACTGGATTTGTAATGAATGGCAGCCCTTTTCTGATGGAATTAGACCTCCCAATGAAAATTGAACTCTGGGGGAAAGGTAAATATAATATTTTAGGGATTAGGCAGCAATTCAAAATTAAATATACAGCATAAATTTTATGTTGGCTAAAATTGTGACATTCCTACATGAACCCTGCAGAATTTTAACTTTCTTCAGTTGTTCAGAACAAGAATCTGTTAGTTTGATTGGTCCTGCCCAGCATAGCTGACAACCGCACGTATAGCTTTATTAAATTTTATGTGAGCCAAATCCACTAGAGCGAATCATCTGGTGTGTTTCACACCAGCACAATTTCTTGACACTGCAAAGGGAAAAATAAAAAGCTAAATATTTGCTTTCATAAATTGTATATAAAAAGTAATCTAAAATGAACAATGTGAAAGGGATCTCATTAGAACTATTTCCAGGTTTAAGATAAGGTGCTTTGTAAAACTGTTCTATACTGTAAAAACTGCTACTAAGAAAGAAAATTATTCTTAGTAAATCTGTCATATTTTATATGTGTCTAGTGGCTTCACCTCACTCTCAGTGTTATACAAGCCTTTTTTTTTGCAAGTCGATTTCTCTTGTCCGTTATAAAAGAAGGCAAACACACTGAAAAGTGCTGCCCCAGAGAACTAGGACTAATACCGTGGTGACTAAATTCAAGTGTTCAAGCACTTCTGCAGTTCTCACTGACAGACAAATTGCAGGATATTCATGTGGATACATTGGGACCAAAAATATTGAGCTGGAATTCTTGTTAGACAGACCCTTTCAAGCTACTTTGAGGGTTTATATTCTATTTGGACCAAAAAATAACAAGATAGAAATGGTATATTGGCACTCCTGGTTTTTTTCCTTGTGGGATGTAAATATTCATGTGGAAAAGAAAAAAAGCAGCTAAGCCACTATGAAACTCATGTTGCAATTGCTGCATATAACTTTTGGAAAATTTTATTGCTCCCAGGTCTCTTCTTCACAGCCTACTTTTGGATACAGCAATAAAGCAAGAATAAAATGTAACCCTTAATATAATGATTGTGTATTTAATGTCTATAACACGCCATTAAAATGCACTTGGGATCTTCCAGTTTGTTGCATTTAGTACAAGACTATAACTACTAGTAAACTGAAACTGCTGAAAATGCCTGAATGAGAGCTGAAGATGTGACCAGGAGGGAAATCATAATTTTCTTCAGTTGAAGAAAATAAACAGAAAGCTGTTTCAGTTTTACTATAAACAAAGAAAGATTTCATATGCAAGCAGCATTTATTGTCAATCCATAATTTACAGTCAATCCATAAATATTGTGCTCTTACCTTCCTATCCCAAGAAACAAGAAAGAGGAATACAATTTTTGAATTTTCATCTTATTTATTTGAGCACAGCTTCTGAGCTCTGACTATCACTAGCACCTAGAAGCAAATTGGTCATTAGCTAGTAAAAGAAAAAAAGAAGGAGAAGCATACAAATACCTCACAGAATTTAAGGAAACAGTACAATAAAATGAATTATGAACAATGTAAAACTAAAACAAACATATTGCCTGCACTGAGCATATATTTTCACCTAGCCCCACAAGTGACTGAAGTATAATGTAGAAACACCCAAGTAAACTTTAAGCAAGCTGACTGGATTATGGTGACAGCCCAGGATTTAATTAAGAGTGAGAAGGAGGGTAAATTAAATTTAGGATTTCTGGTTTATTGTGGTTAGCTGCTATTGGTACTCCAGATAGCTAGTATGAGGCAGCTGGAACATCTCTACACTGTGTTAGTATTACCTCTGTTAGCTGACATGTAAATACCAAGAGAAAGATCACTGCTGCTATGCCATTTAATCTGCTTATGTGTGAAGCTGGACAACTTGAGAAGGAGTAGGGCCTCCAAAAAAGAATAAGATGCAGTGATCCACAGTGACTCAAAGAAAAGAGGAGAAGGAAAATGAGATCCTCAGTTATGACCATGCTGATTTTAAACTGGATTATCATGTAAAAATTGCCTCTGTGGGAAGACCACGTAAAGAAGAAAGCTGCGGTTGTCATCTGCAGGCAGGTAGGAAGAATGTGGATGAGTCTGAAAATCATCTAGAGCTTCCCCCAAAATCTAGGTGGGAAATGATGACCTCTCAAACGGAAATGTAAAGTAGGGGGGCAAAAACATTTAAACAAAAAGGAATGAAAAAAGATAAATGCTGAGGAAGGTGACATTTCAGAGAGAGAATTTCTTATCTGGATAATCAGAGAGAAAGCAGTTTGGAGAATTGTTTGAGATAGAGTTGTTAGGCTTCAGTGGGGCATCCCTCCTGTATAGAGCTGATGTTCAAACTGGCTGTACTGTTGCAATGCACTGTAAACTAACCAGTGAGAGATCATTATTTGTTTATTGACTAGAAACAGACAAAGAAAGAATATATATATTCTTAGAACTCCTTAACTATCACTTTGAAACACTGAAATGATTTTATCATGCTTACAGGCAGAAAATGTTTCATCACTTGAGATAAAGTAGGATGAAAATTGGTTGAGATAAAGTGGAGTGCAATAAAATAAAAATGTATTAAATCCATGTACAAGCTCCTTTATTATAGTATGTATTAAATCATTATTGAAGAACTGCTCAAGAAAAGTGCATTAGAAACACCTTCACTGCACTTATTAAAACATACTTTTACCTGTAACCCACAAAATTATATGATACAACGAACCTGAGACTGTGGTTGACTTAGTTGACTTCTAAGTCCCACTACAGTGTCCAAACTCCTTTTACAGAAGTTTCTTTTTCTTTAATAAGGCAGTTGTTTCACTAAGCATGAGTCATTTTTTTCATAAGCACAGCAGCATGTGCATTAAAGTGTGTGACATTCTGTGGAGAAAATGTCGTGGTGGTAATTGAGAAATATTGTAGCAGGCACGAGTCACTTAAGATCAGTTGAACTTATTTGGCAAATTAAAAAAAAATCTATGGTGTGGTACCATCCTTACATCTCACTGCTAGGGGAAAAAAAGAGAAAAAACTGTCTGAAAATAAATTACCAAATATTTGATTATGATTTAATTTTTTCCATTCGTGAGGCCTCTTAATACAGTTAAATGCAAACTTCTGGATACTGTTTATGAGATATGCTCATGCTAAACTGAAGTATTTTTGGGACCTATTGTCATTATTATCAAGAAACCATTCTTTTGCAAAAATTTGATGCACCAGAAGATAAATCAGATATTTCTCTGTAGTGAAGATACACAAACACTGTCAGTTTATGAATTATGCAAAACTTGTTAAAACCCCAGAAAAGTGTCTATTCTAACTTATACTGCAAGAGATACTCTTACATTACATTTATGATTAAGTATATCTCAACATCATATAGAGTCCCTTAAAAGTTGCACAGAAAGGAAGTTTATGGAAGTGGATAAACATCGTATGAGACTTAATCAGATAGTCATCAGGGTCAGGTTGATAATGTTGAAGCACTGAATAGAAAAGTTGCATTTCTGTCATGTCAGGTTGTAGTCTGAAAGTACCAAACAAGAAAAGTCTCAGTATTTTTCCTTACTACCTACTTCCTCAAATAAGCAACCCAAGCAATGTCATAAATTACACAGTCAGTTTTTCTTGTGTCCTCATACTGAAGGATACCGTATTCCCATTTTCTCCTAGAAATCTCCAGGTCCTCGACCCTACCACTATGCACTCTGTTGCTGAAGGTCTCTGATATATGCGCACCCTTATTTCTGATTTTATGGGCAAAATGTGAGTGTTTGAAATACCACAAGATTGGGTTTACCCTAGATTTGTATTTTTCTTCTTGTCCTAAATGGAATATATTTCTGGAACTTTAGGATATAGGAGTGAAAGCAACATATTCATCTCCTTGAAATGTCCCATAGTTAAGTAAGATTACTTAGAGTAAACAGCTTGTCAACCTGAGAAAGAACAAAAATGTAAAGAAACCTTTGATATTACATGCCTAATACTTAAGCAGTAAAATGCTGAAGATCAAACTGCACATTCAATACCCACTGTCTCTGTATACATGTGCATTGTAGTATAGTCTCCAGCTGTGTAACAAGTGAACTTCATTAAGATTCTTATTCTGTTATTTGCCTGATTTCTTCCTTCTGCTATTTTAACTTCTAATTACAGATAAAATGCCTCACTGCAAATCACTCCTTTAATTGAACATGTAGTACATATGTGTATGATATTACTCATAGGAAGTTACTGGTTATATTCTGAAAAGTCTGTGGACTACTCTCACTTAACACTGAACATTTTCATTAAAAAAACCCAAACAACCTGGTGAAGAATTTTATTTGCTGCTACCTTTGAGCAAAGTTTAACCTCAAACAAGTTCCAACTTATTTTCCTATTACTAAAATTTGGCCCGTACTAGCCTGCGATCTCACCTAGCTGTCTGTGTTGTTTAGAAATGTTTCAAGGATGCTAACTGAAGGCTTCAAAATGGCATTTTGTAAAATATCATCTTGAATCTGTAGACTTTGTACAGATTATTTCATCCTGAAAAGGTGCATTTTAAGGGTATAGTTGTTTTATACAAAGCGTATACCAAATTTCAATACTGTGCCATCAGTCCATCAAAAAGTCAGCTCATGCTAATGATTAGATTTATATGTGTTTTGTTAAAAGTATCTTACATGTTTATCCTTTAATTTGTTCATCTGCACACTCTCTTTCCTTGGACTTCAGTTTTACACATTTCCTCCTTTTTTTCCCTAGACATATTGTCATTACTGCAGACATCTGACAAAACTTGCTTTTCTGTGAATATACATAACGTCTGTGGCAAAACTGATATTAACCAAGGACTTTATCTGCACTTTTAAGATAAATGCCTGCTTTACTCAAAGAAGTCCAAAATAATGACAAGTGACTTTGACAGACTGCCCCCTCTCCAGCAAACAGCTTTGGTAAATGGTTGAAAAAATAATGACTGGGAATAAGTAGAGCATTTTACTCTGTATTGTTTCTAGAATGAACAGCATATGCAAAGCATGAGCTGTGACATATAGAACTTGATAAATTCTTATTTAATCAAGAAGAGACTAAACTAGGATATATCTGGAAGAGATTAAATTAGGACATATAGCATTGAACCAAGTTATGTGATATCATGCATTAATGATTAATCATAGCTTAAATAGGTCTTTTTTAGCATCAGGTAAATTCCTTTCAATTACACTAGTACCAGATGACAATGCATCATGCAAAAATATTTGAAGAAAATATACAAAACAATAATTAACAGGAAAGTACGAGGATGTTGATTCAGGTAGTCACATACGTGTTTAAGATAGTCTGGTAAAAAAAAGGGAAAAAAAAAAAAAAAAGTTGGGTTTTAAAAATTTTTATCCCCCTTTTTTTTTTTTTTTTTTTTGACTTAATACTTCACACATCCTAAGTTCAACCCATCCTAAAAGAAAAGATTTATCTGGTCATAAAAACCCTCAGTACACTTTCAGGTATGTACAGACTTGGTGAATCCCAGTTTTAGGAGTCCTTTATTGCATTCCAGCAAGCAAAGTGAGGTAATGTTTCCTTTGCAGCCTTTGGCAAGATTTCACCCAAAGCAGTGCTAGAGCACTGCTTTACAGGGATCAGCAGTTCTTATGTAAAACACAAAACCAGACACCTAAACACTGGAAGCACTACAAATTAACTGCTCTGCAATGTCAGCAGAGACAATGACACTTAAAATATAGTTCTAGAATAGCCATGAATTTAAAGGCAAGGACCCCACAAATGCCAGATTATAATGTCATCTGTCTTTCATCAATCCCTAACAATCATGCAAATTTGGAATTTACTAACCCCGTTGATAATTTTTGTCATTTGCAGTGATTGAAAATGAATAGCTACTTATAAACAAATAAAGAGGAGAGTATCCTAGCCCTGGAGAATGTAACAAGTTGAATGAACAACAATTGATGTCACCTTCAGCAGATGACTATTTAATTTCAATTTCTTTCCAAATTCTTCTTTTGGCTTCCACAAGGAGGTTGTAAGGCAGTAGCCAGGCTACTAGAGTATAACCTACTATTGGATGTAGTATTAACTACTATGATGGTAGATGCACCTCTGTGAAATTCCATCACATTTAGAGTTGTCAAGTACATTGAAAATTGTACTTAGATCCTTACCAGGAAGGAAAACAAGCAGTGAGTGTTGCTGAAACTGTAAATGCCAGATTAGTGATAAATTCAGAAACACTTAAATTTTTTTCTGAATTGTTATTAATAATTATCAACATAACTATATAGTACCAGACACCAAGTATTCTCCAGTCTGGTCAGATGAATTTCACCACATTGTGTCACTAAAATAATGTGGAACCTTTATTAGACATATAAATACTCTGTGTGCTGGCATCTACCAGAATCAAACCCACATTGTTTATCTTCAAAAAAACCCAGTAAATTACCTCTGAACTACATGTAAAACTCATTTGTTTCACCTTCCTTGAAAACTTTGTAGTAGTTCATCACTTTTCTGGTGCTCTTTATTCGTTAGTTAAAGAAATTGAAGGTGCTGTTAGCTGACATCACACCACGAGTTCAATAACTGAAAGAGAAAATATTTGCTCTGCAAGTAAAACATTGGAAAGAACTCACTAAGTTCGATATTATTAACATGAAAGGCAAGACACTTAAAGGTTACTTTTCTTTCCTATTTTAGCCACCCAATGCTTGGCCATCCCTCCGATGCACTCTGCACAGTGTTTTAGCAACTAACTTCTAATTTATATAGAGTTATTGGAAAAAGGTGATTTTCACTCTTCCATTTCTGAATATCTCATAATACAGTGCGAAAAAGGAGAAATAGTCTGTTTTACATCATGTTCTGTGTTAACAGAGCAGATTTGGTTATAGCCAAGGTTGTAACTGAGATACATCTTAAGCTAAATCCTTAATGTCTGAACTTTGCCAAATGCAATGAAAACACTTCTCAGATTGTTCTAACACTATTTGCTTTTTAGTGTGAGAAACAATTTCAAGTTTGAAATACCTAAACTGACACACTGAGACTGACTTGTTGTAAGGCTCTGGCCCATCGTCCAAGTTGAAGGTTCTTAATATCAACATATATTTTTAATAATATTAGATACTGCAATTATTTAAAAAGTCATTAAAGATAAAATTTTACTCCTTTTATTTCCAAATCAAACATGTGATGCATTTTACACCTTAAAGTTGATGAATAACCAGCAATAACATTTTCTTCTTCCTGAAGATGGTTGTTATTTTGTGCATCCACATGATATATTTGTGGCAGAGATTTTCTTTTCTTATTCCAAAACACATAGTGATTAGGAGGTATTTTAATTAAAATCATTGCTGTTGTGGTTATGTTATTGAGTAATATTTTGGGATAAATATGTACACTGTTAGAAGTGTAATTCTACTTTTTATCTTCATGCTATGTAATATTTATATAGTTCATCCTTAAATTGTGTAAAGTTGGACTTGATCCCAACTGCTATAAGGTGTTGTTTTTAAAAAAAGGCTAAGCAAGCACAAAAGTTTATATGAAGATACAGAGTTGATTACCATTCGGACAAAACAAGTTCAGCCAGGCTGGCTTGTGCAGTTATTCCAGTCAGACTGCAGTGACTTTTCACTGTGTTGACCTTTAAAAGAGGAACTGCATCTTATTACAACCCATAGTACTTTTGAAAGGAAGAAATACTTATAGTGATAGGTTACAATGGTTGGTAACATGCATTTAGTGATCCCTTGTAGATATTTGCATTAGAGCCAATTCATTAATGGTCACAGCAGAGTTTATTATAGGTAAAGAAAATGATTAACAATCACCACCCCACCCAGTGTAAAGTTCTCTCTTCTGCAACATCATCCCCTAGAAATATTCAGAATATTCAATTTACTGCCTTACTTTTTGAAAGGCAATATGCTAAAGCAGGGATATAGGATGTCATATAAATCTCCCTGGGTCAAAGATAATGCAGCGAGTCTTATTTATAGTATTATTTTGGCATTTTCATAATAGTCTGAAATCTCTGTTTCAACAGAGAAAATACACTTCATGCAGAATACTACAGATACCACTATTAATATGTCAATATATAGAAAATTATACAGACACAAGCAACTGGGTAAACAAAATATAGGTAACTCAATAAATACTGAGAAAGAACTCTACAGTGTTCTGTTCAAAAATAATGAAGATATTCCCAAAATGTACCATTGGAAAAAAAAACCCTAGCAATTTAAACCTTAAGTTGTCTGTCAGTGGTGCAGAAAGTCACCTGTGCCAGCTTCTCATCTATTTGAGATTAATCACTACAAATGTCAGAGTTTAATCCTACCAGATACTGCAATGAAGCATCAAACAGAACACACTATCTCAATATGGTTCAAAATGACTCCTGTGCCAGAAAACAGCCAAGCTAATGTAAAACAATAACTGTTGGGTTTTCTCAGAGCCCAAGTGAAAACTACAGAGAATTATGCCATTATACTCTTTGATAAGTTCAAACTGGCAGAATAAAAGACAAATTTCAATAATGATCATTGCAAGGGTCTCATCCAGAAGTAAAACAAGACAGAAAAAAGATGAATCCATGCTTTTTTATCTCCAACTACTGCCTTTTCTTCTCACCTGGCCTTTCAAAAGTCTGTGGCAAACAACACTTTCCTAACTCATTGCTTTGACCTTGCCATTGATTTGTTGGCCTTTTGAATTCTGTTCAGTTAGATGCAATGCAGCAGGCCCAGAAGCCCTAAGAAAACATCAGAAGTGCACTGTTAGTGCTAAAAAAATATAAGCCAGGGATTTGAGTGGGTTTTGTCTTTCTAATTTAGGCATTTAAGAGCTAAACCTATTATGTCTGACTTGGTCGCCTGTCACTCATTATCAAAGGAGACAGACTATGCTGAGACATGATTCTCATTGTATATTGAAGGTACTTCAGATGTTAGAATAATTTTTTGCCTATATATGCTTATTTCTCACCACTTACTGTAAAGTGAAGTCCACCCCTATATTGTAGGTGTTTATACTTAGTTTTCCTGGTCTCAAAGAGCTTGTAATATGTACATCACCCTCAAAAAACCTAAACAGGATACTACTAAGGGAAAAAATGAAGCAACATAAGATGATATTCTAGAATGAAAATCTCTTCGGTTGCACATTGCCTGCTTGTTAAACCCTTCAATTTTTTACTTTTAGTAATATTTCCTCCAGATGTGGCAGCTTCTTCAGTAAGTTATGTAATAGCATTTCTTTCCAATTACTAACTAGGCAGGTGTTTGGGTTTTTTTCTGGAATTTGGGATCATAACAGATTACTGTCCACATGTCTTTGTAAATAGTCATCATTGCATAATTTACTAAGTGTACAGTAGATGTTATCTATGCATTTTTGGTACTTGTTTCTTATTCTGCAGGCTTATGACCTTCAAAGCTTTCTGTTCTTCCACTTTTCCCGTAAGCAAAGCATACTCCCTTCCCATATTTGGATATTTAATATTTGACCTTTAGAGTATAGTACTTCCATCAATGGCCTACAACTGGCATAGCCTCTGACTGAAAGGGAGCATTTCTGGTCTCAGTCATACTTATTTTAGTAGAATGTGCATCTTTTTAATATTGCCCTTGCCCCTGAAAGTTTTTGTTTTTTTTTTCCTCTATTAACACTACTAACATCTAAGTTTCATTTCTCTTGTTAAATTCTTATCTACTAACACTTGTTTCTCTGTAATCCCTTGCTTCTCTCCCTTCACTATCTATGTTTCTTTTGTTTTGCTGCTTCCTAGAAAACCCAGTTATATTTCTCCTGTCAACGCTCTTCATCTCTGTGTGAATTTCTTGTAATTAGAATCATAGAATCATAGAATTGATTGGGTTGGAAAAGACCTTGGAGATCATCAAGTCCAACCCTTGGTCCAAACTGAGTCCTTTACTAGATCATGGCACTCAGTGCCATGTCCAATCTCTGTTTAAAAACCTCCAGGGATGGTGAATCCACCACCTCTCTGGGCAGGCCATTCCAATGCCTGATTACTCTCTCTGTAAAAAATTTTTTTCTAATATCTAACTTAAATTTCCCCTGGCAGAGCTTAAGCCCGTGCCCTCTTGTCCTACTGCTGACTGTCTGGGAGAAGAGACCAACCCCCACCTGGCTATAACTTCCCTTCAGGTACTTATAGAGTGTGATGAGGTCACCTCTAAGCCTCCTCTTCTCCAGGCTAAACAACCTCAGCTCCCTCAGCCTCTCCTCATAGGACTTGTGCTCAAGTCCCTTCACCAGCCTTGTTGCTCTTTTCTGGACCCGCTCCAGCACCTCAATATCTTTCCTGAACTGAGAGGCCCAGAACTGTACACAGCACTCAAGGTGTGGCCTTACCAATGCAGAGTACAGGGGCAGGATCACCTCCCTGGACCTGCTGGCCACGCTATTTTTGATACAGGCCGGGATACCATTGGCCTTTCATTATCAACAGAAGCACAACTTTCTGCTCTAGGGTTGTCTTGAAAGGTTGTTCAGATATGTTGTATGATTCAGTAGACTGTATGAAATAATATGTTTTTCTTTTATTATTGTTATCATGACTTGACCATGTAGTTTCTGCATAAAATGCCAAAACTCATGTAAGTAGGTCAGATGGGCCTGCTGAGTTGTTCTATACACTTGTGACACTTTTTACCTACACATTTAGAACTATGTGTTCAATTCCACCGACTTTGTTCCTGGTTGAAGGTGGTACACATAGACTCCATCAACTCTCATTGCCATGATTTGCTGTGAGTGCACAGATCTTCACATATCTAGAGAGGAACTAAAATTTGTACCCTCACAGATCCATTTACTGAAATCCTTGTTCTTCCTATCTTCTCCTGAGTTTTTAATAAGCTACAAACTCTCCGTGAAATCAGAGGAAAAATATGAATTTTTCCTTGAGAGCAAATCATGAGTATCAATAAAATATCCATGGTAAGCTCTAGATCATTGGTTCTACGGTTCAGCAATAAAAAGACATTCCAGCCCAGAACAGTACAGCACAAGAAAGCACCACCAGCAACAACATTTATAATGGCCCTTTGAATCAGCACAGGCAAGAAACAAATTTAGACTGATACCCACAATTTGGGAACAATATCCCAATTTCTGTCAAGACAGCAGCAGTAAGAATCTTACTGTGCAAAGCACTGAAAATATTCTCCCCCAAAGCACTATTGACAAAAGAGTGGGGCATAATAAGAAATTAAATGAAGCTGAATAAATACTTGCATTGAATGTTAGATATCAAGAATGCATTAGCTGAAAACTGTAAGCGAAAGGAAAAAAAATATATTTCAGCAACCATCTCAGCATGCTTTGTGGTCACATATTTAATCTGTGTGCCCTGTGTGCTGCAAAGCATAACATGGAGAAAGGCAATAGTCTCCATAACTCTGGAAATGGGAGAGGGCTTTGATGCTCAACTTGTGTCATTGTTGGACTGTCTAATCTTTTCGTGGACATTTTGTCTGTTTGCAGGGATAACATTATGACTGGAATTTTCTAAATTCTGTGTGTTCTAGTCCTAGCTGTTTTAAAAGAGGAAGAAACCACGGACTTTCGGGCACCAAGAGGAAAAGATTAGATGAGCTAAGAACAGAGTAGCATCAGAGAAGAAATACTTCTAGAACAATGTGTGAACTTCAGCTACTGTTTGAATTTCACAGTTATAGATAGCATATGCTGAGGATGCTGGCTATTTTGAGTATGCAGATGAACAGGATTTTTATATAATTTCCTGAGGTACATGTGCTGAGATAAATACTTTTTGTTCCTCTATAAATGCAAATTAAAATGAAGAAATAAAATGCTACAAAGGCTTGAGCAATTGCAAATTGCAGTAATTAACTCAACTCCATTCCTTTGTGCTTCCTTGTTCTAAGCTTTCTTACCATCATCATTATTTAAATTTCATGTTGTGCATTGCTAAGGGGCATTGCTTTGCAACACTTGTAACTGTAAATATCAGCTATTGTATGTTTTAAGATACCTTTGAACCTGAAATTTTTCTCATATCATAGTGAAAAGCTACAGGTGTGTGAAAGGTTATAAGAATAGGAAAAAAGCAGTTGTAACAGGGTTGGATGTATCACCATACCACTTTTCTGAGTTTACCATGTATTTCTTTTTAATGTGCACTTCTAATGTTAGGAGTTCTTTACCTTGATTTCTTCTATACAGGAGTATTCTCTGTTTAAAACCCAGAGAGGCATCAACAGTGTACAGTCACATGGTAAAGAGCTGAAGTCTGCATATTGCAGGCCTGATTCATTTGTGCTGTTCCAACCCATGCTCCAGGGTCCCAACAAGAGAACTAACCACAGTTGACCTTGTGAGATTAAAAGCAAGCATTTAAATTGCAAACCTTTGGCAGGCAGGTGTGAATCTATGGGGTAGCTATACAATTACTCAGCTTCCCAGTTTGGTGGTTGTATTATGATCACTCAGTAAGATTGCTTGAGCCTCTGGTGTCTCCTTTTGAGCTCGGATCTTTGGGGCAAAACCAGGGTATTTTTATGTCAGTGTCTCTGTATTTGTGTATTACATTAGTCTATCCACACTATAGACATGCAGTTCAGCTCCCTAATAGTTTTCTATTAATTTTCTTTCTCAGAAAAATGGCACCGTGACTGACGTGGCCCCTTCTCCAGCCTGTGCCTGTGTGAGCTCAACCAGCACAGTGGATTTTGAAGTGCTTATTTAAAATGTAATGTTTGTAGAAAAATGCCTTTAAGTAGACAGAGAAAGACACTGGAGAACAGAACAGGATGAACTGCTAAATTACATACAGCTTCTGGATTTAGAGAATGTGAATCAACAGCTTGTTGCAAGAACAGTCCCCAAGTCAGCAATTTTGTGCTTGTCTGCACCTCTTATTCACCACCTGTTGCTTTTAAGCCATTTTTTATCTTTTTAATAGTTATGTAATTCCTCTAATCTCAAACATATTTTTTCGAATCCCAAAGTTTATTGTACACTCAATGAGGTGCACACTCCTTTTGCTGTCATCATATACACTGATGAGATTTGTCTCGTTCCTCTTAGGCATTTACAGTTTAATTGCTTAATTCTAAACTGATCAGTTTACAGTCAACCAAGAGTAACAGAAGCCAGCATTAGTAACTTAGACCAGTGCTATGCATACCCCTAACAACATTCATGTCTGCTCCTGAGGACTCTGTTAGTAAATGTATTTATTCAGGTCATGTGATACAAGAGGTTCACTTTCATGAACTTCACTTTCACATTGCTCATGGGTAGACTCATTTGAAGCAGCTCATCACCACCCATGATGCACTTTGTAATGGGTGACCCCATCCCTGTGTATTACCTCCACAAAACTAAAACATTATTGTTATATTTTTGTTTCATCTATTTCAAAGACTTTGAAATTATGTGAAACTTGTGCCGCAGGTTACTATGATGGTGTGTTTATAACACAAAACTGAGGGTACATTTCATACCCTGAGGTCTGACAAGAGGGAGTGAAGCAGTGTTTGAGAAAGCATTTTGGAGCTGTACATGGTAGAGAAAGGCAAGGCTGGCTCAGTTTTGCCTAGCCTATCTTTCAGAAATTACTATCAGCACAAACCATCAACAAAATCAAGCCTTTTTTACTTTTGAGGGAACAAAAAATCAAACCCAAACAATCTAGGAGTGAAGTAATGTGCTAAACTAGGAAACTGAGTCCCAGGAATGAACTAAGGAGTTATTTGATTGTGTACATGTGTTTTAAGAAAACAATTTTTAAGTGTCTAAAGTAGAGTAAGGTGAATCCCGTTCTCAATTTCTTGTCTAATTTCACAGGATGAACAAACATTAACTTCTCTTTGTCTAGAATAACCTTTAACAGTAGGAGCACCCACAAAGAGGTTTCAAAATTGTACTTTTATCCTGTTAATTTTTTTGAGGTGTGATTCTACCTTTAGCAATGTGATGCACATTTGTACCTTGTGAAAAAACATTGGAGGGATGCAAACTTTCTCAAGGGAAACATCACCTAGGAAAGTTGGGACAAATAAGTTGAGGTGACATTTCATGGGTTGTGAGGACCAAACTGGTCATCTACATCAAAAAAATTTACCATCTTAAATTATTCTGTATTTTTCTTTTAATTCTCCCTCTTTCAAGCCCAAAAGAAAATCTTAGACTTCCCAGGCAACACTGAAAGTCATAGAACTTGAATGATTTAACACTTTAAAGCATGATATTGTGTTTAAGTCATCTGGGTTTCTTTTAAATTTTGTCCATGGCCTTTGACTCAGAAATTACACACAACCCCCCTAAACATTAGAAAATGGTGCTTTTCTAAAAGCCACATCAGCATTGTTAACAATTTAATCTTTTTTTCTAACATTTACATTTAGTCTTTCCTATGTCTTGTACAGGTTTATCCAAAGATATATCCCTGAAAATAAAGATAAAATTCAGACAATATCTTACCATCCCAAGCTGCTATTCTGTTTCATTGATATTTGAATAGCCATTATGCAGTTTCTGGTGCCCTATGTCTGACAAATTTCTGTTTCATGGGTGTCTTGAGGGTATAGATTTATAGTCACTCGATGAAAATTATTTTCTTTTACTGAATGAGATTGTGATTCCTTTATTTTTCTAAATATTTCCTCTCAAAAGAGATAACTCACATGGCTTGGCACAAAAATGCTAACTATATATTCATTGTTATTTCTATATTCATGGGGTTTTTTAGATTACAAGCTCCTTGAGAAGAAATTTGCAATCTTATTGAGAAGTTAGCAGTTAGAATAATCCTAGTGAGTTCTCTTAGCTGCAAATGTACCAATTGTAATAGTAGTAGGTCCTGAAAAGCAGATGGTGTATTCAATGTTTTGAAGCAAAATATTCCTGCACAAAGACCTGAGTTTGACCTAGTTTGACCTCATCACAGCTGACCCTGTTTTGAGTAGGAGATTGGACTAAATGACCTCCTGAATCCCCTTGCAACATGAATTATCCTATGATCTTATGAACCTCAGCTATTGGATTTCATTGGTGCTTTGCCTCTCCTGAAAACAAAATATGCTGTAAATTTTTTTATACATAGATGTGTATAAGAGATATGTGTATATACAGATCTACAAATACTGGCCTCTTCCTATTCTTTCAGGTTTGTAAAATGAAATCATCCTAATTTTAGATTTATTTGGTGTTTCTAGTCTCACAGAAATAAATTTACTCTGTTTTAGTAGGGAAACAAAAATGAAACTCACTGAAAAGGTTATTTTAAGAAGCCAGTCAATGTATTCATGGGAAACTATTATCCATCCCTCAGCAGAATATTCTTAACCTATGATGGTTGTTGACACTTTTTAGAGAGGTTCAGTTCTTCTAGGTCATATATTTTCAGTGGTAACAAAGGCTGCAAGGTGTACTCTCAGTTTAGAGTCACACTCTTACTCAAACACCCTCCTTTTTTTTTTTATTATTCCTTTTTTTCCTGTGTCAAAACTAGATTATAGTTTGTGTACATTTTCTTGTAGGATTGAAGAGAACAATTTTATGTTTGAAATATAAAATCAATCTTAATGTAAAAATTGAGCTATATGGGCTTTTTTAATATTTGAGAGCAATCCTACTCTCTGAGGAATCTGTGTACAAACTCGGATCAGAAAGAAAATGGTGGTGTTTTTACAGTATGTGAACACAACCATCTGATTTATAGTTCAATCTGTTAATGCACTCTGTTATTAGGCCACCTGGCAGTTTTATGCATTGTGAATTTAAAGAGGAGCTCAATGTAACATAAGCTTTACAAGCTGGGGAAATATTATTGAAATGAAACATGAATGAGAACCATTTAAACAATAAAACAATGTGTGTAGACTATATATTTTTTCATTTTAGTAAATGCACATACTAGGTTTTATTTGCTGAAGTTAGATGAGGTTCTGAGAGACTCCAGTGATGAAACTTTATACTAGCTTCTTCTTATAATACTGGCAATCTTGGAGTTTTTGATGCTCACATCAGTAAAACGGAATCCACATATCTCTATTGCATCAGGAAACTGCTATTTGGAGAATGATTTTCATAGTTTTGTTAAGGTAATATTTAATCATTGCATGGGTTGAAGTTGATTCACCAACAAGATATATATATGTCTGTAACAAAAAATGGATAGATACAGATTCACCAGCCACACTGCAAAAGGTCGTGAGCCAAAACCTTAAAGAAAAAAAGGCTATCTTAAAAATCAGTTATTTTTAGCTATGTGTGTGTGTGTGTGTGTGTATATATATATATATATAATATACACATGCATACAAATAGTAATTCTATCTCTCTTTTTGTTTTAGTTTTATGTCTTTAAAATTCTTGTTTTCAAGTTCCTGTTAAATTCTGATGCCAGAAACTTCCTTTTTCCATTTAAAATGAAATCCAAGCACATTCACATGACCTCAGGGCTAGGGTTTTAAGTGCAGGGAGAGTTGGCAGAACTGCAGATATAAGCATTCTATTACTCTATGTAATAACCCCTCCTCACCTGGCACAGAACTCTGGAGGCACTGAAGTTTTCCTAGGTGCTTATGGGCACGTCTACATTCTGAGCTGTGTTTCAATTAAATGTTTGCTAATTTGCCCAGTACCCACAGGAGACCATTTTCACTGGAGTTAAGAATGAAAATGAAACCTTATCTGTCATTTGTTGCTTTCTTAACAATGCGAAAATAAAGAGATATTTTGCATACAGAAGAAACACACATTGAATAAAATGGGCAGAGTACCTTTTACTCTTACCTGGGTACTTAAGAACTCTCTTCAGAACTGCTTTTTCATTTGCCCTCAGCTTACAGGGACAGGATTGGAATGATTTGGTAATTGATGGAGAAGTTGTGTTTTCTCAGTATTTTGCTGGTCATGAGCTGGGAAGGCTGGTTTGCACTGTAAAAAAGCAGAATAAAAGAGAGATTCAAGGGAATGATTACAAACGTCTGACCGAGTTCTTTTCTCATGGCAGTGCAGAGAAGCACCTTCCCTTTATTCAAAGACAGAAGTGAAGTTCAGCACTTTATACAGGAAATCCTGAATGTATATTTATTAGTATACATTTCTTAGCACCTACACGCTCCAAAAGACACAGAGAAAAGAGGTGTGATTCAATAGGGAAGCCATGCACTATTAAAAGACCTGTATGGATCTCCCTGCAACCTTGGCCATGGTATTTAAAGCATATACAAGTTTTAGTAACTAATCCTGGAATACAGAACCTCAAAGTCTTCCCTAGATAGCAGTTTATTCACATCTGGAAGATCCAAGTTTCTTATTTGAAATCAGAGAGGGGAAGGCTTGAATCTAAGTCATTCACATCTTTGGTGAATGCTCTAATCACAGAATTTCAGAATATTTGGAATTGGAAGGTTGCTCTGAAAGTCATCTGGTCCAAAACCGCTGCTCAAGAAGGGACACCTAGAGCCAGCTGCCCAGAAGTAAATCCAGATGGCTTTTGATTATCTCCAAAGATGGAGGCTCCACAACCTCTCTGGACAGCCTGTGCCAAGGCTCAGTCACCCCATACTTTTGTAAGGTTTCTGTCCTGCCCATTTTACTACCCTGGGAGAGTCCCTCTGAAGGACAGCAGGCCCTGTTGTGTAACAGTTGCTTCTCTCAGTTCTGTGTCATCTGAAAGCTTGCTGAGGGTACACTCTGCCCCATCAGCCACGTCATTAACAAGGATGATCTTGAACAGGATTGGACCCAGTACTGACTACTGACTTACACTACTAGTTACTAGCTCCCAATTAGACTTCGTGCCTCTTATCACCACCCTCTAGACTCAGTTCAGTCAGTTTTCAACTCACCTCATGCACTCATGAGCCTGTACATCAACGGCTTGTCTATTTGGCTTTTATGAGAGACAGTGTGAAAGGCCTTACTGAAGTCCAGGTATCAGCAAATCATAAGGCATTAGGCAAAGATGCTACTACTAATTGTCTAAATTTTTCATAAGATGGGGAGAAGCAGACAGGAGTTCAGTGTTTCTACAAAAAGAATAATTTTTTGCAGTCCCTACAGCACCTCTGCTGACTGCAGATGGAGTATGGGATTATTCAATATGATGCAGAGAGTAAAAAAAGGGTAAAAAATTCACTTTTGTGAGTCCTTAGGTGAGATAGAAATCTCACGTTACGCCACAGTCAGGGAACTAAGGTGAGACACTGTCACTCTCCTCTCACATTTCATTACATCTAGTGCAAGGAACCATATTTGCTAACTGGGCTCAGACATGGTTCTAACCAGGTTGTAGATCATGCAGCATATAAGAATTTAAAATTTCTAGCTAAACTTCAGACACCCAATATGGACTTTAGTTTCAAATGGCGTACACAAGAATTCATCTGTCTAAATATAAGTGCCATTATTTAAGGGGTCTGTCTGAATTTATCTCATAGGTAATGCAGAGCTACTCAAAGACATAGAGCTCTCCTGAAAATGACTCAGTTCTGTACCAAACCAGAAATAACTAGTACCATTTGAAACAACATAACTTCTCCATCCAGTGACTGACATTCCAAGAAGGTGCATGTTGTTCATAGATTCTGTGTCTTACATAACAGCACATGAGACTGTCTCAAATACTCCAAGGCATCTTAAATAGTACTAGACACTAATGTTTTGTCAACTTTTCTTTTGATCTCTTTATAAATTCTATTAATGGTGTTGGCAGACACTTAGCTTAGACATAACCTTCTGTCTTTGTATACCTAAATACAAGTGTATGGGTTGGAGCTAAATCCAGTTTCCAATCAAAGAGTTCTACATTAGTAAATGCTTGTAAGACAGATTCATCACCACTGCTCACAAACTGTCTAGTGCTCTTTGAAGGGCAGTACAACACTATAAGGGTGCAAATACACAGTGGTGAAAATCAGATTCTTATTAATAAGTTTTGCAAGTATTTGAATGCCATCTGGATCTAAAGTGTAAGGGCAGGCAGTAGCAGCAAGGTTCTTTCTATTCTGTTCTATTTTTGTTAATCATGATGATCACAACAAGAAAGCTATACATTTATTTCTTTAAAACAAACATAGTGGAAAATCTTAAGAATCTTGGCAAGTGTCACTAATTTGGGGGGTTTTTTATAAGTCTTCAGACTAGTGTTTAGAAACTTTCATCCTAGGAATGAACCCACAACATCAAGGTCAAAGTACCTATGAAAACGTGAGGACAGTGAACTGCCAGTGTAATACTGAAAGAAAAAAATGCAAAGGTGCAGCATCTCTTCAGTGAAAATAGAGCATTTCAGTCTCTGCAGTTGTCAGCCAGTCACCTTTCACAAGCAGAAATTTCACTCCCTACGACTCTTTAAAAGTCTTCTTTGCTTGTAACAAAGCTGAGCTTATAAGTTTGAAATCAATGCTTTGTAAAAAGAAACCAAGTGGGTGGCATTTTCCAACCATGAGACATGTCATTACCATTGACCTCACTACTCTTCTTAAATAGCCAGAGAAGGGCAACAAAATTGTCAATTAGATTTGCAGTGAGCAGGAGTCAGCTTTACTTAACTTGTGCTTGCCTGCATAATCATGCATATCTCTCCTCTATATCAGGAGTTGTTCAAGCCTATAATAACGAGGGTTCAACAAGTCTGAACCACCTTCCTTTGCTGATGATATGGAAGTTGTTGATTTGCTACATATTATTCAGGGGTTTTGTAGCCTTGACAGACTGTCATATTTTAAATTCCACCTCTCAGAGTTTGTGCTGCAGCTACTAAATAGGAAATATTCCAATAGTGGAAGGAAGTACAGTATGAAGCAAAACAAGATTGTGTTTTTACTTTTTTAAAGACTGTAGCAGGTTTCTTTGTTACTCTGCATATCATAAAGCAAATACACTAAATTTGGCATGATGTGCAGTCTTGTCATAGGAAAGGCTAAGGGACAGACACAATGCTGAAGATAAGAGCTAAACCCCATTTGCAGAGCTGTATGTAGACATACAGTGGGGCGAAATGTGACAGCATTTCTTCTCTACACAGTCCTACTGTTATAAAAGCACTGTATTTACTCAAAGGTTTTTAAAAAGTTTAAGCAGGTTAGTTTTAAAGATGATGAATATCCTTGTCAACTGTCACAGCTGTGTAATATTTCTTCAGTATGCAGGATCCACTGTAGAAAAGGTGCTTTTTCAAAATTAGTAATTTCTCCTGCAACGTTGGTGTCTAATTGTTCAGCAGAAGAGAAGCTCTCTTTCAGCATTATAGTCTTCTAAGATTTCCTTTGCATAATATAGGCAGTCTCTTCACCTGATCATGGCACTGAACTTCCCTGTTTTACAAAAGCATCCTATGGCTGTGCTGCTCTAACAAAATCCCACTGACTCACATCTGAGTCTGTGCTTCGACACCCCAAGTCATATTCTGGATACTGAGACTAGAAAGCTTAGTCTTGTCAAGCAGTAACAGTTATGCTCATCAGTCATTTGTAAAAGTATAATAATATCAGCTATCTTTTCAACATGCACATACTCTGTAGGTGATGGGGCCTTTCATGCAGATCAAATATACCATTTATTAGCAATTCCATACTGTGACTAGATTAGGTACCCATGAGGGAAACACTACATTCCACTTTACTTCCATGAATGTGGTTAAAGATGTGACTAGCCTTGAGCAGGATTTGGACCCCTTTCTCATGTACTCATTCTTTCTTCAGCATTTCTCCTGGAGGTTTTTTACCTTACCCATTATTCAGGTGGTTGGTCTCTTTTCTGTTACATACCAGTCTTCATTGAATGGCTCCATGTTAAACATGTTCCTTCCTGCTTTAATTCATGGCACACCTTATATGTGACAGGACTTTGTCAGGAACGTCCACAAAGACACCTCAGGGATCTCTCCTCCTGCCCTCCACAGTATGTACATGGTGGATTTGCCATATATGCTGCTTATTGTTCTAATGTGCCTTTTTTGTTTGTTTCCCCATCTTTTGACACTCAAAGGTTCAGAAGACAGTGATCTAGATTCAGAACTGAATTCTGGAGCCCTTTTCCACTAAAACTAGTTGGCTTAGATGTTTCACACACAGAAAAAACCCTATGAAACAAACTTCTAATTTCCTCTAACGCTACTGTTTTCAGCTTACACATTTCTATCTTATCTTCTTCTGCTTTGCCCTGATAGATTTTTTAATGTTGTAAAGCCTTGCTTGCTACAGAGACTAAAATTTTTCAAGTGTTATTCCATGCAATTCATCACGTTTACTTAAAATACATTTACTAAAACATAAAACATAACAAAATTAGTCTCAGTTATTTAAAAGTGTAGAGCTGTAAACTACTACATCACTGAAAGAAATCTCAATTAAGCAGAATTGCCATCCACATTAAGCAGTAGTCATTGCCATTAAGTATCATTGGACTTAAATTGTTCCCAGAGAGACGTCCTGATTAAGCAGACTTCCTAGTTTGAGTGTATCTCAATTAAATAGAATGTGCTGCATCAGCATTTCATTTTATGAATGCTCTGAGAAGGCATTTGATTAGGATTTTGAAATGGTTTGTGTGATTGCTATCATTATTGAAAATTTAGATGGGAATGCAAAAAGAACTTATGGGAATCAGTATTTATGGCAATTAGGAAGCTATCTCTTGGGCCCTTAAACAATGACCAGTTAAAGATTTTTTTTGTGTCATTTGTATGTACTAGTTTGTTTCTATATTGACTTTGTTAGTTGTACTTAAAGGAATCTTTAAAAAGTGAATCTAGGAGTAAGTATGTGCCTAGTCTTGAATGCTTAAAAACTTTGATTTGCCTTTTAAAATTTTCACATGGCTCCAAAGAACTCTTTTTCTGCATATGAAAGTTTAACATTTCAATGCTTACATAGAACTTGCTTACATAGTCTTTTTATGTCTTTATATCAGATCTCACTCATTTTTACACATCATACAGAGCTACTCTGTATTTTAACCCTGACCTAATGTAAAGTCATAAACCAGAAAGTTTCATTGTGGCACTCAATTTGCATCAAATCAATCTGTATTTCCAGAATAGGACTAGATTTCTCCTCTCCATTTTTATAGACATTTCTTAAAAATATCTAGATTCTTATTGAAATAATTCTCATCTACACAAGCCAGATAAATATGGGGCCCAGTGTAACACAGAGAGCAAATGATGGTAACATAATCATTCTTGCAGGAAAGAAATACGATTATGTGAATATTGCAGTGGCATAAATGACTCATTCTGTAACTTCTATTTCACAAGACTTTATTCTAATATAGTTTATGATGATAGAAGTGGAAAGAAGCCCATTTTTGAATAATGTTGTTAATATGAAAAAGAACTGAGGAACTATTGAATGTTGTCAATGTCTCTGTGTACATCATCTCTTCAAGAGCAGAGAAAGACCATGCAATTTAGCAATGTTTGTCCATGAGTTTGTGTAAACCTAACCATCTTTTGAAAGCTATTGACAGTCTATTCTGTTGAGATTATCAGAATAAAAAGATAAATACATTGCAGATGTCTTCTTATTTCCCTCTGTATCTGGGCACTGCCCTGATCTTGTCATGTGTGGTCATGTCCCAGCTGCACAGATGAAGTCTACGTCACTTTTGAAAATGGAAGTCAAATTATCCACTAATTCAAGAAGGAATCTATCTGCTTAAGTCCCATTAACATTAATGGGAGTTACATGCCTAATACTCCTTAACATTGGTGAGAAATACACCTTAATTTTTCAGCTGCTTGAAACAGCAACCTCAGCTATAAGAGATTATAAAGAAACAATTGAAACAAAGCTGGCTCCTAAGAGGTACCATCAGTGTATAGATAGAAACAGACAATTTTCCCCTCAGCAAGCTTCTCTGCTTAAATCATTTTAGTAAATAAATATTTAACAAGTGACAGAACTTAATTGATGTTTATATTTACACGGCAGTTAATTTATATTCTGCTAAAGCTGAATTCTCCATCCACAATAATGCTTTATATCCCTCTGTGATGGCAGACACCCAAACAGCACAGTTGTGTTTTTGAAGAAAACCATAACAAGAAAAAAAATGCACTACTCCAAATACTATATAAGTCATTACACTTTTTTCCTCTCTTCAGCTGTCAGATGTATTGCATTATATTATCAGATTGATAGATCTAGTGTTATTTCAACATTTACCATTTTACAACAACAAATAGAAAACATATAAGGAAGCTTTGGTAACAAATATTTCTTAATATGTATGTGAAGTAGACAGTTAGTCCAAGAAAAAAATATAACTGATGACAGATTTTATTTCAATCTGCTGGTGCTTATTAAGATGTCTACAACGAAAAAAGCTGTATCTGAATGCATCTCTTTTTGTAAACAAAGGAAACTTTTAATTGCTTTAATCAGCATTTGCTTTGTCTTTGCAGTGACATACAAAAACAAGTCAGGTACAATCAGTAAATGTTTTCTAAAGGAAATTTGTAAGCAGAGACTTCAGATCATTTTTATTATTTGTTTCTAGAACATGGTTAAGTCTATACTACAGGTGCAACATCATTCAAAATTCTTGAATTTGCTTTATAAAAAAGATTTGTACTTGATTTTATTTTATATCATTTTAGCATGTGGAAAAAGAAGACAACAAATCTGATCAAACCTCTCTCTCACAAAACCTTGCAGCAAATGCTGTAGAAGCTATCTCAGATTTTAGAAATCAGAGCACAGCTCAAGGTAAAAAGCTGCATGTTGACAAAGATGTGCAGCTAAAAAGATAATAATTTGACAAAATCCATGTCAGCCAACAAATAGGGTTTAGAGAAAGTGATCCATTATTTCTTTCAGCTCATAAGATCTTGACTTTATATCCTGATGAGCCTGATGAGCCTGTAGCTCAGTCCTTCTCACCAGAAAGAAGGGCCAAAAAATTCCCTTCTTAAGATTAAAAAAAAAAAAAGAAAAAGGAATAAAAGAAACAACAGCACCCAAATCTCTCTTGAACTGGAAATGGGAGTCAGTCCTTGTATGCAGGAGGAGAGGCAGGCACTGATCTTTTCTCTGTGGTGACCAGTGCCAGGACCCAAGGGAATGGTCTATAGTTGTGTTGGGGAGGTTTAGGTTGGATATTAGAAAAAGGTTCTTCACTCAGAGGGTGGTTGGGCACTGGAACAGGATCCCCAGGGAAGTGGTCACAGCACCAAGTCTGACAGAACTCAAGAAGTGTTTGTATGACACTCTTAGGCACCTGGTGTGACTCTTGGGGATGGTCCTGTGCAGGGCTAAGAGTTGGACTCAATCATCCTTATGGGTCCTCTCCAACCCATCACATTCTTGATTCTGTGACACACATCCCCTTCAGATACTTGTATTCATTAATGAAGTCCCTTCTCAGTCATCTCTTCTCGAGGCTAAACAGGTCCAGCTGCCTCAGCCTTTCCTCAAAAGAGAGATACTTCAGTCTCTTAATCATCTTTGTTGCCCTCTGCTGGACCTGCTCCAAGAGCCCCATGTCTCTTTGCCTTTGTTAAATTTCAGACTGTTCTTCGCTGCCCATGTCTCCAACCTGCTGAGGTCTTTCTGAATGGCTGCACAGCACTCTGTGGTATCAGGCATTCTTCCCAGCTTTGTGTCATCAGTGAACTCACTGAGGAGGCATCTGCCCCTTTGTCCAAGTCATTGATGAGTAAGTTAAACAACACTCAGCCCAATATTGAAGCCTGGGGGACACCACTAGTGACAGACCTCCAGCTAGATCCTTTGCCACCAAATACAACCCTCTGGGATCTGCTGTTCAGTCACTTCTCAACCCACTCATCCAGTCCACACTTCCTGAGTCTGCCTTTGAGGATGTTGTGAGGGGCAGTGTCAAAAGCCTTAATGAAGTCAAGGTAGACAATATCCACTGCTCTCCCCTCCTCAGTTCAGGTAGTTGTTTCATCATAGCAGGCAAACAGATTGGTTAAACATGATTAACCTTTAGTGAATCCATGCTGACTTCTCTTGATCACCTTCTTGTCATCCATGTGAGTAGAGATTGCCTCCAGAATGAGGTGCTCCATCACCTCTGTAGGGATGGAGATGAGGCTGACTGGACAGTAGTTTCCTGAGTCCTCCTTGCCCTTTTAGAAGACTGGAGGGATATTTGATTTCTTCCAATCCTCAGGCACCTCTCCTGATCACCATGACCTTTCAAAGATCACCATGACCTTTCAAACAAGGAACCTTGCTGTGTCTGCCAGCTTTCTCAGCACACATGGATGCATCCAGTCATGGCCCATGGTCTTCTGGATGTTAGTAATGGGCCCACGTTACTCTTAGTTTTCCTAAGCATGGTTTCAAACAGTGTCTCCACATTTATTTACTCTTGTAAATGCAGAACTCTTGCCAATCACAGAGGAAGGTAGGAGAGAGTTGGAACTTACTCCTTTGTTTCTTTCTGCAACTAAAGTAGGATTGCTCAGTGTTAAGAGCCTTATGAGTGGTTCTTAGTTATGGTCCTGATGAACATTCCCAGGTGTTTCAAGCATTGTAAGTATCTGAAAGCCTCTGTCAAGTTATGCCTCCTCCTTCATAGAGGTCATATTTGCAGAGATACATTTTTTAAATGAATACTGATCTTAAATGCCTCTGGGCCCTGAATTCCTTTAACATACCTCAGTGTGTGCAGTGGCTGTTTCACTATCACTGTATACTATGTTAGGTCAGTTGCAGGCCACATGAACGTTTGGTTTCTGTGTAACCGGTATGACTGTCTTTCTTTAATATAAA
The DNA here is from genome assembly GCA_013400415.1 of Scytalopus superciliaris. Taxonomy (NCBI): domain Eukaryota; kingdom Metazoa; phylum Chordata; class Aves; order Passeriformes; family Rhinocryptidae; genus Scytalopus; species Scytalopus superciliaris. Next base: position 659,950 of record VXBX01000122.1, on the reverse strand, counting down.
TACATACACAAAAATGTTTTTATTGGAATATCTTCAATATGCAGTAGGACAAGAGACCTCACCATTACCACCAGGTCTTATTCCCAGCATATTGCTGAGCTTAGTGTGATGGCATCCCTCAGAGTGCCAAGTAAAGAAATGGGATTGAGAAGAAGAAGCTGACATTAATTTAGCTCTTCCAGATCTTTCTTTCTTTCTTTGGATGCAAAAATTTTCTCAGCCTTAGCTGAGAAAATTAGCTAATCCTGTCTTCAAGCTTCATCAGGGACCGTGAAATAGTTGCTCATCTCTTCACAGTCGCTGAGGGTGGCTCCTGCCTGCCATGTGACATCCCTCAATACACAGTCAAAATGCCCTGGCTGAGCATGTTGTTTCTATAGTCCAACCTCAACATTTAACTGAGGTCTGTGATCTTCCCAAGCTTGCTGTATGTTCAACAAACATGAAGAGAAATAAACTTCTTCAGAAGAGACCTTGAAGAAAGGGATTGATCTAGGTGCTCTTAATCATCCTCTCGAGAGGATTGTGAATCTCATCTCTGTCTCCCTGACCTACACAGAATTTAGGAATCTCGGCCCAGGCATGTCTCTTTGACACTTAAAACTAGGAAAAGTGCATTGGTGCCTCAGGGAAGTGCTTGGTCCCCAGAAAAAGCATTCAACTATTATAATACAGGTCATCAGTAGATAAAGCTAATCAACAGAAATAATTTTGGTGAAAAAATCAGTGTCAAAGTCACAGACTTCAACAGGGCCAGTATTTCATCCTATGTGATTTTAAACTAGCCACAAAATGAACATTGCTGTGCTAGTGACATTGGAGCTATCATTTTCTCAATTTCTAATTCAGACAGTAAACCTTTCACTTGGTAGGTATGAGATGGACAGACTCATACAGAAATAACCCTTCAAGGATAAACACCCTTTTTAAATCATTGAAGAATTTGAGTGGGGCTTTAATCACTAGCACAGACTGGCAGGTCATCTTTTGACACTTGCACACAATTTTGAAAATCAGCCAGAACTGACAGGTGCAAAGTTTCCACACTCCTGTTATACACAATAATTCAGTAGTAAATGATTAGATGTGGCCNCTGCCAACATTTTCTGCCTCTGCTCTGGGAAGTCTGGGCATTCTAGAGTCAGTAAGACACTCTCATAGAGAACACCTTGTGGGTTCTTATGCAGGGCTTATTTCCCTCCCTCTCCCTCTCTCTCTCCCTCTCCCTCTCCCTCTCTCAAAATGTCTTGGAAGTTACTGGTGTCCTGTAATGGAGGAATATAGTCCACAACTGTGCTCAAATAAAGCGGTAAAAGAACATTTAAGGTATTCAAAGTTTTGGTAAGATTAGTTTGTTTTCTCTTTGAACTTTTCTGTAATGCTACATGATTTAGCACCACTGGTAGATCTAAAAAAGGAAGAAAAACAAACAACAAAAAAAAAGTAGTGAAGGTTCCACGATTTGTGTGATAAAACCATCCCCCAGAAAGATTAATTCTGAAAACCTTTGCAAGAAAGCTACATTTATGAAATTTATTCAGGGAACATATGATTATATGTTGGATCACAGTCTAAATCAGCAATGTATAATACAGAGGTCATGCAGGAAATGGCAGTTATAAGCAAAGGTCTTTCAGGCAAATTATCTGGTTCTCCAACCTTCACCTCCTCCTCAGACTTACTCCTGTCACCTGCAGAGTTATTGAGGGACCATTAATGACACTCCTCTCCTCACCCTCAATTTAATAAAGTACTGAAATTGTGTATTATTTTATTGACATTTTAACTTTTACATATCATAATTGCATGATCAATATTTTGCATGATTAATGAGAGAAACCAAAAAGATTGGTGAATGATTTTTTTAGTACAAGCTACTGACCAAATTCCCCACACACATCCAAACATACTTGTTAAATAACAGAATTGATAATCAGCAAAACAATTCAACTGAAAAAAAATCTCCTGATTTATACCAGTATTTCTCAAAAACAGTGAACGGATGTCTGCATCCAAAACAATGTCTAGCCAAAGCCCTTGTAAAAACCTGACAAAGGGATCAAGGAAGTTGGAAGATGATGCTGAACTCACTGTAGAGCTGTTGAACACAAATTCCCTTGTTGAAAATGTCATGGTATCAAAAACAGGTCCTCACTGCCTTTGGGCACTTCTCTTGGGACAACAACTGACAAGTTTTTGCTCTAATAGTCTACCTCAGATTTCCAGCCATTAAAATGGGTGGGATGAAAATGCTTGATGCTGGTATTCAGTGTACTTTTAAAAGGAAAATCAAGTCCATTCATTTCAAATACTGTGTAGTGGGTACTGTTTCATACAGGGTGGATTTTATCAGATGTTGGGGCTGGAATTTCAAGTCGATGTTTCTAGATATGATACTGAAAATATGTTTATGTTTTAATAAAGAATGATTTTTGTTGCACCAATGCCCTGTAGCATGTGCAATATGAATATTAAATCAAGAAAATGATGACATTATTTTTTTACGAAGTTGGCAGAACAGTAAAGAATAACAAGAGCCTTTATGGTTTTCATAAACATGCCATAAACTCTATTTTATTTAACAGAAATACACATTAGCTCCAACTGTGTTAAAAACATTTACCTAATCACAGGGTTTTAATATTTTTTTTTGTTCTCATCTAATAAGTACTGTAATCTTTATTCAACCGACTACTGCATATTCTCAGAAAATTTTACAAAATGTATACAGATTATACTAAGTTTCACGCGTCACTTCCCTGAACATTTGATTTTTTAAAAATCAGAATATTAAAGACACTTGCATATTTGTATATGAAGTGCAGAAATTTAGCTGTTCAACCGATGTTAAATGTCTAAAGTTCCATAAAAGAAGATCAAATATTTTTATTAGATAAGACTTTTTGTCAATAAACCTTGGTAGCAAAGGAGAAATCAGTCCTTCTTCTAATTCCATATCTTCAGATAAAGCTGAAGGACTAAAATAAGAACAATAAGCATGTTGTCATCCTATTATTACAAAGTGTTTCTCAGTTATGTTAAACTATAATAAATAAATGACAGGAAAAATAATCTACTTAGTTGGAATAAGTGTCATTCAATACTTAGTATAAAAATAAAAAAAAGATTCAAGATAGAAATCCACAAATTATTATTAAGCTAAATATCTAACAAGTATCAGTTGAAAAAAGCAAGCAATTAATTAAATAAACCAAAATATATGAAGAAAACAAAGGAGGATAACGTCATACAACACTTACTTTTATTTATTTAATCTTGTCTCAGGCACCTATAATATTTAAGTATTACACAACTACCACAGTACAAAGCACAAAAAACACTGAAACAGAATTCAAAAAGCTCAGATATCTAGCCAAGACAGCATCAATCAAACCTTCTATCAAAAGAAATCAATTGCTCATAGGTAAAAAGGATAGGGAAAAAGAGAATAGCAGGAATGAATTACACAGTGGAAAGGGCAACGAGTGCCCAAGAATAAGTCATCCCAAATCACAGTGACTGTTTTTACTGTATTGTAGGTGTTCACAGTACTCTAGATACAAAATCAAACCCTGTGTAACTCTATATCAGCAGATTTCAAGCCTAAATACTGTCAACTCTCCACAACAGTGAGAGGAGGGGACAGGTTACCCAAATAAAGTTAAGCATAGATAAAATCCACAGACACATAAATGCTAGCACATTCTATTTAGTATATTTACCTTTTAAGAACAGACTATAAGAATGGAATGAGGTCAGAAGAGGATTTCCTTTTTTTAAAGCATGACACATATAATACATAATCCAGATAATCTTCTCACAGACATTTGAGAATTGACCACAAAGTGAATAAACCTTGTAGCATAGCAGAAGTGAATAGCTCATTCTTCTCCAGAAGTGCAAATGAGAGGAATGTTCTGTACAGCTTACAGGTCAAGGAGTTCTCTACCTGGTCAAAGTGTGACGAGATTAGGTTTGGTAAAGGACTGAGACAGATATCAAAGTCCCTAATCTTTAGCAGTGCCTCTAGAACAGAAATAGTAATATCACATTAGGTACCTGAGACACTTTCCTCTGTCAAAGAGAGATAGGCAGAACACCTAAAGTTGCTTAACTGAGAAACACCAGTGACAAAGGTTAGCTAAAGTCCCATACCTTCTTTAAGGTGACATGTCACCCTGGTGACTCCGGAAAGGCATTTTGCCACCTAGGAATCCACCCTGCAAAAACGATTTTTGAAGGAAAGCTCCTCCACATTTTTTTTCCCAAGAATTTAATAGTGCCTTCCTATTGAAAGAAGAAGATATCTCTGTGTAGCCATTAACATAGCATCCTTCTCAAATCAAACCTATTTCTGACTGTGAAGCACTGCAGCCAGGTTGGGTATATTTATACCAGTAAATAAAAAAGAACCAGGGACCAGTCTCTGACCTCTCTCTTTGAGGCCCCAAGGCTCTGACTGACAGATTATATACTCCTTAGGACTAGTCTCCTCTAGAGAGATTTACCCTGCAGTCAGCATAAGAAGGGTATGAACTAAGAGCTGAGCAGTATGGACAACAGGATTTGGTGCTGAAGCCTGCTCTGCTGTTACATTTTATTTAAAGAATACTACCCCCACTACTAAGGGGAAGGAGCATCGTACACCTCTCTAAGAAAATATGCAAGAAAAATGCAACATTTGTAAAAAGGGATAACGGAATGTATTACACCAGTTGACAGAAATTGGGAAAATATATGCTTTTGGGACGCAAACTTTTTTATGTTTCAGTCTTGAAAGTTAAATACATGGTGGAAGAAATTGTGCTTGTTTTAACCTTGTTATAAGACATGCCTTACTGTGACAAGGTGAATTTGAGATTTGTTGGGCCAGAAAGGAAAAGTAAGCTGGGAATATAGTGATTCTAGGTTCTGCCCCCCAAAATATATGTCATTTTGGCATATAAGCCTATGATTCATGAATACAAATCTCAGCAACAAGATTACCCAAGTAGGAACAAGAAACATAGGACTTTTCCCCTGAAATAGGTGCCTAAACATTCACACTCACTTGGAGATGTTAATAACTCCTAGTGTTCTAGTGACTAGAACCTTCTCCCAGGAGGACATGAAGAAACACGGGCTGCCTATATGGATGTTCTAATCAGCAGACATGC
>VXBX01000122.1:621716-654761 GCA_013400415.1 Scytalopus superciliaris | reverse complement strand
AAATCATTCTGTCTCAGAGAGAGAGAGAAAGATTTACCTTGTATTTTTAGGGAACTTGATAGTGCTGGGACAAAATCAGTATGAAAACCCACCACGTGTAGCCCCAATGAAGCTTAAAATAGAGAAAGGCTTCCTTTCTGAAATGAAAAGGAATATTAAGCAAGAACTATGGTATGACAGTATGCCTCCTTCTGTCTGTTCTTGGAAAATGATAAATCAAAGTGCCTTTGACCAACAAAGATTTCCAAGAGTGCTATTTTGATTTAATTTCCTTCTAAGTTTCAATTTAGACCCCTAGATATAACCTCAGAAATTGTACTGCTCTAGAAATATAGTCACCCAGCATATAACACATCTATGCATCTGCAGTGGCACACATATCCACATTCTATTGTAATCTCTGTTATCAGCTTAGACAAAATCGTTGAGCAAATCACATTAATATTGTCTCCTATCATTACCTAGTTTAGGTGTTATGACTACTCATCACCACTGAGAGGACAGAAAAAGTGAAGATTTGGCAGCTGTGGATGGCAGGCAGGCTTTCTTGAATTTAGATGCTGTAGTCACTGTGACTAAGTACCCTGTATAATGCCTAGCTTTATTCATCATTTACAAAATAGGGAATTGATACCAAGCTATGCAAAGAGGTGCAAAGAGGTGTATGATGATGAGGAAGACAAAAAGAACTAAATCCATGTCAAATACTATTATAATTTTGTGAATGGCAGTTAGGTACTGAGTATTATCCACCTGTTTCTCACAGCCTTTTCTTCACTACCCCAGGAGACTACAGTTTCTGATGAGTTTCATCTAGCTTTCACTCTGTCTTGAGTCAAGTTTCAAGCTCTGAATCAAAAGCCTAAATATGATACCAGGACAAATATCTTTCTATGATGCCATTCCTCTGGCAGATGCAGCAAATGAGACACTTTCCTTATCAGTGAAAAATTAAAATTATGCAAAAAGAAAGTGTTTGTCTCAGCAGTAAAATATTGAGTTTATTTATGAGGGTGCACAACAGTTGCATCAGTGTTAAACAGAGAAAAAGGTGGGAAAGACTATGTAGTCTTTGTGTACTCAAATAAATTCAACACTAGACTCTGAATTTCTAATTAACTCCTAAAAGTTTGCTGCCATTTTTACTTTGATCTCCTGTCTAAATGCACCATCACACAAGTAAAGAAATAAATAGTGAAGACATTTAAATGACGGTAAAAGAGTAAAAGAACAAACCCCCACAATACTCAGGGAAGTCTATCTCTTTCTTGGAGTAGGTCTGAATAGGTACCATATTTAAAAAGTATCTCCAATGATGATATGCATGTGAAGACTGCCTAGATTGCATTGTCTAAGACAGTTGTAGTAAAAATGGTGTTCTAACCATCCAGGAATTATACAGAGTATTACCATTTTCTTGGCAAATCCCTACACAAGCTTAGGACTGAGGTAAATACACATTATTGCTTACCAGATCCTTCATACAGATAATCTGTACTGAGTATTACTCTTGATATGAATAATACACTTTATTACTGACTTTATGACCAATTGAGTAATACAAGTGCGCTATGCAATGATACAGCCTTAAATTCATATTTGTATTTCTTTTTTCTTTTGCTAGAGGATTTTTGTTTTGTTGAGTATAAAGCACTATCTTTAATCCTGGAAAGGGCTTGTTACGTGATTCTGCATTGTACTATGAGATTGTTCCATTTGTTAAATGGGGTAAAATTATTTTGCCCATCTGGTAAATCACTTTGAGGTTTGCAGAAGAAACAACCATATTTATTTTAACTGTTGGATGTTAGTCTCTGCGTGAAGTCACAGTAATTATATTTTTCACTATTCCCCTATCCAAGCACATAATATATATGTATATAAATAAAATGGAATATAAATTTGGCCTTTAAGTCTTGGCTCTGGCATGTTGCATTACTTACTTTATGTCAGTCCTCTGTAACGTGATACAGATCTGTATTCTGGTATCACTAGTTCAGTCAGAATCAGTGTTTGTTTTACCATCTTGCAAAAGCAATAACTCTTACAGCTGTCCAGATAGATACAAATCTCACCTGAAATATTCAGAATGAATCCTAAGATGGTTTGCTGGCACCCAGAGGGGAAACTGTAGCGCTCTTGTTCCTTTCCTCTACCAAGACATGAACACTGAGAAAAACAAAATATACAACTGAGTGAGTTTCCAAACTGCCTAACTTTTCAGTTGTGTGTTTTTTATATGTTAAATATGGTTCAGAAGATTAAAGTCTTCGTTTTAGGCAAAGAAAGGAAATAATGTTTCCTGTCCCATTTGCCAAGCTAAGTGAACAACTGTTCCAGCACAATTAGAATTGTTAATTGATTTGAAAACATAGGGCTTTGAAGGTGGAAAACTGCTGACATTATTTCAATGGGGAAATGCACTCCTGAGAGAGAGCACTGCAGTACAATTTCTCTCCTTGTTTTGTTGAATATACATCTATAAAAACACTGTGAATCAAGCAGTAAAAACTGCTGTGCTGATATCATAAATCTCTGATAATAAAAATTTCATTGTTGAAACAATAAAATAGACTTTTATTATAACACAGAGTATCCACCTAAACATTGTCCTTTTAGCTTCTTTGAGTTAAATGTATGCACAGTTTTACAGTCTATAAACAGATCTGGAATAAAAGTTAATAAATGTCAAAATTTGCATTTCAAAAAATTCTTGCTGCATTTTAGGGAAGATCAATCTATGAACCTTTCAACATTATGTCAAATGAAATGCTAATTGTACCTTTAGGAATTTCAGAGACAGTGACAAGAAACTAAATGCTCTGTTCCTTTGCATCAGCAAGTCGAGGATAATTGTATATCTACTCTTGTGAACTTCTAAGAAAAAAAAGAGAAATGCTAAGGAAAAAGGGTTTTCTATTCTTTAACTCCAGAGAGTAAACTCCTTCAGCCACCCTTCATCAATCTACCTTCAAATAAATTGTGTTAACATGTTGACAATGGACAAATCACAGAGAGATACATTTATTCATTTTACAATAGGTTTGTCAAATGAACTTCAGCTAGAGATTTAAGAGTTAGAAACGTTTCTATGTAAGTTGCTAGAATCGTTTGCTGCATAAATTTCCTTTTTTGGGACCAACTATCTTTCTCATGCCTCCCCAAATATTAGTAAGGTTCTACTTCTTTGAAGGGTAAACCCACTAAATATATAAAGAAGACACATAAGAGGTTTTTTTATATCCTCTCTAAATAAATCCATAATGCATCCCTTGTTTTGTTTATGAGTCAATCTTAGCAGTTTATTTCTAAGCAGTTGTATGCCATAGTGGTAAGTGCAAGAACACACTCACACAATAAGGAAAACTAGCTGGAAAGTAGCACCCAATTCAAGTCTGCAACATCTTCCCTGGTATTAGCCTACCCTCACTATTTGAATATATTTCCTGCAGCTACACTGAGATTGTTGAAACATTCACTCACTGTGCAGAAATTGAGAGACAGAATAAACCTGGGGAAATGTTTATGCTCATGTTAACTTATTCAGTCATGTTTATCCTACTCAGGCCTGGACTAGGCATCTTCTAACTCTCTAAATGCTTCTATAGCAAACAGTCTGTGGTTTCCTAAGAAGAAACCAGTCTCATCCTGCCTTTCTGCCTTATGGTCTATGAGCATACATTTGTAAATTCTAGATTGTCGAGTGTAAAAACATTCCAAACTGTATTACATTTAGAAGTTAAAAAACTCAGCCACATTCAGAGCCACATTCATATTGGTGAAACTGCTTCTGCTTGTGTTACCACTACATATCTGAAAAGGAAGCTGCAGATCCTACAATTAAGTATTTGAGCCAGATCCTGCTGTCACTAAAATCTAAGGCAATTTTGTCTATGGTGTGAATAGGAATTAGGTGGGATCCTTGTATTTGTAGGTCTACAAGAGTATGTAAAGACTGACATATTTTTATTTTATGCTAAGTAAATGTGAAATTATGTATTCAGAAGTGATATATTTAAGTAATTTCAGCCCTAGGTAATCTCTCACCACTACAGCACAATATACGCACAGGTTCAAATTTGATGCCCATCAGTTTTCTTTCAAAAATGTTTATCTTTATGCCATGTCCATGCTATATAATAGAGAAATAATCAGAGAATGTGGCAGACATAGACTTTACCTACCTACTACTTTTTTTTATAGCAACTATTTCTAAATGTATGATTCCTCCGTTCTTCAGTAAAACCAGTTCCTGACCCTCTGTTCTAACAAAATATTATTCAGCTTCACGATCACTGTAGCTATATGATAACAAGATGCAATACACATTAGAAATAAGAAAATATAAGAAAAATATATAAAAATCCCAAACCAAAACAAAACAAACCCTGGCATAATCTGCATAATTTATTACATACTCCATGCAATGAGTAATTATCTCATATAGTGAACAATATTGTACTACAGCTTCTTGGGATGAGTATTTCAGTAAGCCAGTCAAATTTTTAACCATAATTTCAAAGCAAACTGAATGGATTTAGGCAATTCACTGAGGTCCTTTCTGCACCAATACAATCTTTCACAACTATAAAGTTTGCAATCAGGTGGATTTTTATTTTCATTTCAATTCATGCCTATAGGAAAAAAAATTAACGGATAGGAAACAGACAGAACTTTCTTAAGCACAATGATCATCTCTTTTTTTTAGGAGTCAAAACTGCAGGCTAATAAAGGCCGTTTAAAATAAAAGGGACCATTACTCCTCAGTTTTATATGAGCTTACATGCTTTCATTGTGCAAAGTGTGTTATTAATTTAACATGCCAGATTCATAGGTTTCTGCAATATCAGGTTTGATGTATTCATTATCGGCACTCAGTACATTAATTCACGCTGAAGTCTGGTAAATCAAAATTATACCATCTGGCTTCCTGTTCTTAATGATGAATTTGATGTAGGGGTGATTAAGATTGTTAGGCTTTTGAATTTTAATGTAAAAATTAGGGGATTAAAAAGGCATTTAGAAATGACCAATAGTTAGAATAAACTTACTGACAGGATCTAATTTGTGTACTTGCTAGTAAAGCTCCATTTTAATTAGCAGCCACAGTCTTTCAGCACAAGCTCAAAGAGACAGAAGTTTAGTGATTAAGAAGATGAAGCTGTTAAATTGATAAATTGACCTTGAAATACTTGTAACTGTGGGGGATGGCCTAGTAGTTGTATGGTTGGTATGTTGTGCTACCACAGAGGGGAAAGAGTTTTGAAATTGACCCTAGTAAGTCTGCCTTTTTTAGATGATTGACCAGCTGGGGATGGGACACATCACAGAGGTGACCCCTTCAATGTCTATATTCAATTGCTCAATTCGTAAGCAAATGAATTCCATTATTATTCAGCACTTGCTGGCAGATAGCCTGTAATACCACCACTGTTCTTCAACATCTTACTTACTACCTTTGCCAGAGAGAGGTGCTAAAACAAGGTAAAAACGATAATGGGGTTGAAACGACATCATGAGGTGAATGATGACCTGTCAACTTCCATTGAGAGCAAAACAGTCAGGGACAAATTTGGCTCTCACTTGTCAAATGTTCTTGACAGTGGCCAAGCAGTCAAATCTTTGACAAGACAATTTCATTGTACCTATGATATTTTATTAATCTAAAATAAAGACATTGCATACTGTGTTGCATGGGAATTGCTAGAAATCTTTAACAGGACAGATAAAATATGTAAGAGCTATAGCATGCAAGGAGAAAATAACTCTGCTTAGGATTGTTGAGCTTGTTAGAACAGCATGACATCAAGTGGAATCACATTAGGGCCAACAAGCTAAGGTAACTCAAATTCATACACATAGTATAACTGAAATAAAAAAGAAGGTAGTGCTCCCATGTTTTGGCAAAGTTCCAGTTATTTGTAGCATTTCAGAGAAATGTGATGTTAAATTTCACCTTCCCTTTAAAATTCCTGAAGGTAGTCACTAATATTGGTACACTGTGGCAGGTATAACTTACAAGAGAAAACGAGTACATTTGTACATATCAACAGTTTGAAGGATTCTTATTCCTTGGCAAGTCAGGGAATATTTTAAGTCTTATATTTTAGAGGAAATCGAATCTTGACTAACCACTGCAATTTATGTCATTTTAAATAAGATATATTTGAATAAGTATATTTTTCATGCCCTAAAAAGACTGATGTCTTCTTTTATAAGCTCATCCTGTGACACACTTGAGTAGGTAGGTATATTGATTTTTTTTCTTTTTCTGATGGCAATGAAGTGTAAATGGAAAATATCAGACTTGGCAATCACTTAAACCATGTGAAAATTTCAGAGTGAAGGCTATTAGAGTCACTTTGTGATCTCCCTAGATGACCAAGGAAAAAAACATTTCTACATTTCTTCAGATCCTTTGTGTGACAGCTAAGGAGAATAACATTTTTTCTAATATGCCAGTTTTAGTCTCTAGTTGAGAATAACCTCAGTGCTTTCTTATGTCACTAGCTGAGAGAAGATGAAAGACCCAGCCTTGTGTAAATGGCTTTGTCTAACCATCAGTCTTTAGCTCTGCATGGCAGCTGTACTATTGACATTAGCTTGTGCACTGGGTGAAATTGAAGTGAGTTAAATGTGACCTTGGCTTAGTTGTTGAAGTAGAAATGAACTCTACTGGGAGTGGAAAAAAATAAGACCAGTTTCTCTAACTTCATTTTTTCTTTAATGAGTTTAACAGCACTCTTAGGATTTGATACATTTTATAAAAAAGCTTTTATTTCCTTTTCTATTATACAGTGAGTAATCACCATTAGTAAGGTTAGCTTGCCCTTTTAGTATAAAACCCTGATTTTAGGTGTTTATATCCCAATTACTATAAAAAGCAGATCTCTCTCTCAAAAAAAAAAATATTCACTGTCTTTTCTCTATGTTGTCTGTGGTACCATTTCACAAAAACCTGATACCACACTTATTAGTTATAATTAAAGTGTTAAAAAAACTGCCAAATGTTCACTGCTTCTAATGACTTTGCATTGTCTTTATGTTACATTGAAAATAACTGAACTACTTGCTGGTAAATCATATGCTCATCTGAGAAACATGCAGTGTGGATAGTTTGGAGTCAACACAGGATTTTCGTCGTGTTTGTATCCTGCATTTCTTCTGTGTGCGCATGACAACATGAGATATCTGAAGATGGGCACAAGAACCAGGAACAACTACCCACATTCTCATCCAGGTATTCAGCTCATTGTGTATAGGGATTCAGCTGGGGATCATGGAATCACAGAGTGGTTTGGATTGGAAGGGACCTTAGAGAGTATCTATTTTCAGTCCCCTCTACAATGGGCAGGGATGCCACCCACTAGATCAGGTTGCCCTGGGCCCCATCCAACTAGGTCTTGAACACCTTCAGGGGTGGGACATCCACGAATTTCCTTAGCAACCTGTTCCAGTGCCTCACCACCCTCACATTAAAGAATTTTCTCCTAACATCAAAACTAATGCCTCCCCTTTTAGCTTAAAAATGTTCCCCCTTGCCTGACTGCTATCTGCCCATGCAAAAAGTCAATCGCCCTCTTTTCTTTAAGCCCACTTTAAGTGCTGGAAAAGCACAATGTGATCTTCCCAGAACTTCTCTTCTCCATGCTGACAACCCCAGCTCTCTCACCATGTCTTTGTAGGAGAGGTGCTCCAGTACTCTGATTGTCTTTGTGACCCTCCTCTGTACACGCACTAACAGGTTCATGTCTTTCTCATGCTGAGGACCCCAGAACTGGATGCAATACTCCAGGTGGGGTCTTATGAGTGCAGAGTAGAGGGGAAGAAACACTGCTGAAGGCTGCAAGCTCACATTGCTGTCTTTTCATCCACCTTCTCCTCAGGCCTGCTGCCAATGACTTCTTCCAGTCTGTACTCGTGTCTGGGATTGCCACAGCAGCACCTTACAACCTGGACTTGCTGAATCTCATGAGGTTCTCACAGGTCCACTTCTCAAGTTTGTCCAGGTCCTTCTGGATGGGCACTCCTTCCTTCTGTTGTGTCAACTGCACTGCTCAGATTCGTGTAATTTGCAAACTTGCTGAGGGTGCACACCATCTAATTGTCTATGTCATTGATAAAGATTTTAAAGAGCACTGGTCTCAGGATAGACCCTGAGGGACATTGTTTGTCCACCGTCCTCCACCTAGACACAGAGCCATTGACTAGATTTCTCTGGCTGTGTCCATCCAGCTAATTCCTTATTCACCAAATAGTCCACCCTTCAAACCCAGATGTCTCCAATTTGCAGATAAGGATGTTGTGTCACTCAATTACATTTCCCCACCCTTTCTATATGGTCCTAATTTCAGTTTCTTACAATTTGCTGCTTATAAGCAATGGGTCAAAGGTTTACGTGATATATTCCACTACACTTAGATTTTCTATATTGCTGTTTGAAAATCGAAAATCTTTCTTTTCATCTTCAGTGTCTCTTATATTTTTCTGTATTATGTCATAACCATATATCTGTCTTTGGTCTTAGCCTTTCCAACTGCTCTTTTAGTGCCCACCTCATTCATTTTGACTTATTTTCCAGTTTTGTGCAGTCATCAAATTTCAGCCTGTTACTGCACATTCTGTGTTTCAGGTTACTTTTATGTAAGGTGAATAAAATCTGTCTTAATAGTGTTACTTTGGCCTTATACTTGTCTGATACCTTCCTCATTCACAACTGTTAGAACTTATAACTACCCTTTATAATATATATGTCAATCCTTGGGACATTAATGTAACATACTGCCAGTACCATAGATCAGGCCTGCAGCAAACTCTTCTTGAGTTCTTCGAAAAAACATTTGTTAGGAACTCCAGAGGTAATTTTTCTGTAGCTTTTGGACTGTTTTAATCCTTTTGAATTTCTTTAAAACCCTTTTTTGCAAACTAAGCAAAGTATCTCAGTTCTGTAGTTGTCATAGTTTCTTTTTGTTGAATTTAATTAAGTTCATAAGACTTCTGGATTAGAGGATTATATCACAGGAAAATCCTTTGATAAAATCAGGAATGAGTGAAAACTTTAGTATTTTTAGAGGGTTAAAAATCATATGCAGGGCCAGATTTATGTTATCAAGCAAGAGAAGTTGTGGACTGGAATTGCAGCCATTTCAAGCATCCTGTAGGTGCACAGTGTAGGACTAGGATATTCTGGACTGCAGAGAAAATGCCTGGAATTGTCAGATTCAGCCTTAAAAAAGCACGTGGCCAGAAGCAGAGGCACAGAATATCTCAAAAAATATCTCCACCACACAGAACAGAGAATACATGAATATGTGTATTAGTGAGCATTTCTTCATTAACAAAAGAGTACATATTTCCATAACTCACCAAAGGACATGGCAAATGAACCAATTCATGATAGAACAGAATTATGGAAAGGCCCACGTCGGAAAGGATATTGAAAGATCATCTGTCCAACCTTCCATGGGAAAGGGAGCCTAGATGAGATTACTTAACATCCTGTCTAATTGCTCTTCCAGACTGGTTCTCACCCTAAAAAATTTCTTTCTTGTATCAAGATGAAACCTCTCCTGGTGAAACTTGAATGTGCTGCCTCTTGTCCTTGCCATGTGCTTCTTTGTGAGGAGAGAGCCTTCCTCTTCTTTGTAGCTGCTCTTTAAGCACTGGAATACTGTGAAAAGGTTATCCTAAGTCTTCTGTACACCAAGGAGAAAAGACCAAATCACTTCAGTGTTTCCTTATAAGACAAATTCTCCAGCCTTTTTCATCATCTTTGTGGCCTTTCTTTGAACTCTCTCCAGTCCACCTCTCCACCTTTTTCTTGAACTGTGAGGACCCAGTCCTGCCAGAGTTACAAAATCAGGGTACAAAAATGGTGGTACTTCTTTAGAGGGGAAAGAATAAAGGTCACTTTTTTTTTTTTTTAATATATTTTTAGGCTCAGTTTCATTGTTAATTCTGTTTGATGTCTTACAGAATTTTTTTTTCTCGAAGTACACGATCCAATGCTTTCAATGTCTCCTTATTGTTGGAATTGCATAGCAAAGTCTCCAGTGTTTATGTCCATTACTAGTGATCACCTCTCATTTTATAGGGCTCATTAACATTTAAAGAGCACCGATCTTAACAAACACAGAACTTAAAAGTATTACTAGATAAATAACCATGCATATGGTTTTAAGATAAAAATGCACTTCTGAGTGATTCTGAAATTCGCACACGTGGCCTTGTAGAGCTTTAGAAAATCCATGTAATTAATTGATGTCTTTACCTTTCAAAGAATTTGGTTCACCTTTCCTCTTACAAGTCAAGCTTTCTAGATTTTTAGCTAGATCACTTCTTAAATATGTGCTACTTTGCCCTTTTCAATTCCAAAGAGATTATAAATAAACTTCCTAAAGGTTTCCCTGTCTCTTCTGGGACGCTTCATCAAATGTGTACCTTCTGGTCCTTTAGTTTTGTCAGTCTTTAAATGTTCTAATTTCTAGGTCACCTCTTCTGGCATGATCTTGAGTTTCTTCAGTATGCTTTCCACCTCTGCTGTTAAATTTATGTCTGTTTCTGGCATCTGTTCCCAACCCTCCTTTGTGAACACTGAGGCTCAGAATTCATTAAAATTTTTAGCAATGCTTACCTAGGCTGTCAATAAATTACTTTCACTATCTTTTTGAGGCCTTATTGTTTCTTTCGCTGATTTCTTGCTCTTATTAGTCAATTTATCCTAACTTTATCCTATTTTCTCCTTTCTTTTACAACAATGTAACTCAGAAGTCACTCTGTTAAAAATTATTATAGGAGCTGTGCAAGAAAGCAAATCAACCAACCTTTTAATTTCTTTTGTTTAGTCTTGCTTCTCTTTTTCCTGCATGTTGTTGCCTACTTTGTTGTTCATTCTGATATTTTCCCTGTCTTCAAATCTGCTGTAAAAATGTGAATATCCTTTAGGCAGATCCCTCTACTAAAACTACCCAAAGATGTTATACCTGTTATAATTTGGATTTTAATGTACTCTGTACTTGGTCAATTGTTTTAATTCATGCAAATTAAATATAAAACCATAGAAAAAGCTATTAAAACACTTGTCTTGTCTGAGTATCAGCATTTATCAGACACAGATCAAGTCCACTGTATCAGTGATGCTTTTCTAGGCTGGTATCTATTTTCTTCCTCCCATTGTTTGTTGAGATTTTTGAGGGAAAATACTTAAAAAGCAATTAAAAAATGTGCAATGTTGTGATTGGAAAACTTAAAGTCCACTGAAAATTGAATGCAGATATTGCCAGCCAGTAACAGGTGCAAATCAAATTAACTATGGTTTATTTATACAAGAGTTTTGCATGATGTGAACTAAATGTTAAAGATACCACTAATGTTTGAATAATATCAATAAAATCAATACAGCTTTGTGCATGGATTCTTTTATGCCTATTTTAAAGTGCTGTAGATCAATTAAGATTGAAGCAATGTACCTGTATAACTCTTTTTAAAATTTATAAACAGTACTTAAAAAGATCTGGGTATTTGTACCTTTCCTTTTGAGGCCATCTATTATTCTAGATGCAATTGTACACCACAATCACTAACCTGTGTGAGACCCTGATAAATTCACAGCTCTAAAAATTATTATTATTGATGTTATCTTTGCTGTGCTTCTTGAAGTTGTATACACATATCACAGAAAATCCCAGGAGTGTCTCATTATTTTCAAAAATTTTCATATTTACCTGTTTTTTTCTCTTCAAGTATTGTGAATTTTCCTTTTCTTTCCAGCCCCCCTCCACCTCCCAGGCATTTTGTTGTCTGTTTTGTTGTTTGAGATTGTTGTCACCTTGTCCACCCATCTGCTTCTTCAAGCTATTTCTTTCCTCATTCTTGACAGTGCCTGTATAATGTTTCTCACACATCTGGTTCCTCTCCTATATACTGGCTTAAGCCCTCCCTCCTGTTTCTGTGTATCCTCTTAGCATCTGGTAGATTACTGTCTGTTTGAGAAGCTGCCTATTCAGAAAACAACTTTCTGCTGCAGTGTTGGGAAACTCCAGGTAGGCTGGGGTGAAGCTACAGTAGAAAATAATTATTATTCAGTGACTGATGCAAAAATTCTGTACATAATGAAAGAACCTATTGTTATGCATATATTCATAGGGATAATGTGAGGGTTTCTGAAGAAACCTTTGCTTTAAATATTTCAGTTAAAATCTCATTCTTAATGTTACATCAGTATAGCTTCTGAATTTAATAAAACATGGAGTAAGTTTTGAAAGTACCATTTTTATAATAATTATCCTGCTTATTTCTCACAGTACTCCTAGAATGCTTTTATTTACATACTTTGAGAACCTCAACCACCTAGAACTTGTTAAGAAAGACATAAGACCATGCAGTAATACCATGCAATAAATGCATAAGACAATACATCTACCCTGTGAGTTTTTTCCCCTCCGTATTTTTTCCTCCACAAACAAACATACCTATTCCTTGAACTCACAGATGCTTCTTGCTCTTTTCCCATCACTGTCCCTTATACAGCTATTTGGTTATATTGTGCCACCAGTTTAATGCAAGTCTTCATATTGGTGGAACACTGGTGTAATATCAAACTGATTCACATTTAATCCTGGTATACATATTTGTATTTATGCTTGACTTTAAGAGTTATCTTATGTCTTACAGGAAAATACTTACCACACATAGTACAGAAGTGAACTCTGCACAAACACCAAGTGGAAGAGCTTTGCGGAGTAGCATTTGGATGAAGGGAGTAGAAAAATCTTTCATTCACGTTACAGGCTCTCTTTCCCCCTGCTCTGTGCACCAGTAACACTACAGAGTTTGCATCTCAATTTGCTTGCAAACACATTTTTTGCCTTTTGGGTTTGGTGGCTTAGCTTTCCTTTGACTCAGACCCGCTTCTCCTTCCTCATTCCTTGCTCCTGGGAAGAACCCCGATGCCTATCATTGGTTTGTGGTGCACAGGGCGAGCTGCAAGCACTCTCTCTTAGTCATTGTTTGCTGGACATTAAAATCACTGACAGCTTAGAAGACTTGTTTGTCTTTGTTAAAAGAAGTGTTTCTCTCTCATCATAAGTGCTACTGTGGTCAAATAATGCAGGCACAACAGATCTAAATTCCATCTGTGTGAGACCATCCTTGACAGGTCTATACACCTCCTGCCCTTTGTGGAGTGGAGAAAGCACAAAAATGAATTCATTCAATGTTTGGTTTCCCTTTTGCAGTCATGCTCACTCTCCAGTCTGGGAGACCTAGAGGACTAGTCTTTGAATTTGTTCTTATTTTATATATTTAATCCAATTTTTTCTTCTTTAATAGGATGATACACCTATATCCAGGTATCTTTTTGTGTTCTGCTATTATGCCAGTGTTTTGTCCATTCTGTGACTGTAGATAAGAACTTTATTTCTGGTACAGAACCTTGTCAACTACTTTTTTAAAATCTAAGTGTAGTACATGCACTGAATTTCTCATATTTCTCATGGCAGTAATGTCTAAAAAAAATTCCATAAGTTAGTTAAGTGTGACCTCTTTAACCCAAGTCCACATTGAATATCACTGTTATAAGGAGGAGTCTTTCATTAAAAAACAGAAGGTGGCTTTGAATACTTTGATTAAAGAAATTAGTTAGATTCTAGTTTCTTAGGCTGCCTCTTTGTTCTCTTTAATAATTAATAGTTTAAAACCTCTTCTATCTCTAGGAATTAGAAAACCTTTATCAAATTTCACTGAAAACAAAAAAAAAAACCCAGTGATTTCACTGAGATCACAATGACAAATTTACTTGGACAGAGCATCTAAAAATATTTCACTAGTGTTATGTAAATAGCAAATGCTCTTGGAAATAATTTGATGCAAACCTAGCAAACCTGGCTCGCTATTCCTGCTCAAGTTAATGCCTCTATATCAGGAAAATTGTGAAGTAACACCAGGATTTTTCTTGCTCCCTTGTGCTTCTAAGCTCCCATGGGAAGAAGCTACAGGAAATATGTTTATTAGCAGCACCCATATTTGCCGCTAGGTAGGGTCTTACAGTACACCCTGAAATTGGCAAATTCTCTTTGCCCAGTTTTAATAAATTAATATCTCCACTGTTTTATCTTCAGAGCTTTATCTAGGCCTTTGGAGGCTGTAGAGTTCCACAGAGGCCTCACTGTTTTGGCTGGTAATGACAAAAATGTGCAGTCCCTCATGTGGCACACACTTGCTCTCCTATGGATGATTAAAAAAAATCTCAGCTCTATTTATTCATTACTACTCATTTAAAATCAGCTGAATGCTGTTGGAGGCAATGGAGTTACATGGCAATAATCACGACACAAATGAAAGGAATCAGACCCATCATCAGCTATTCTACTGAATATTCTATTGAACTGTTGCAAGTGACATCCAGAGCTGAAACAAAGATAACCACATTTTATAGTGATATAATATTATTATGTCTCTGAGTGGGGCATGCTCCTGATGCCCAAATGCCATACCTTTTATTGAGAAAGGCTTCTTGATGTGGAAGAAAAGATGAGGTGGTAGGAGGGAGCAAGGAGAACAATATAACACAATTGTAAGGAGAAACAGAAGACCATACTGTGGTAAAATTGGAGCCAAGAAGTGTCATGATGCAGAGAAGAGAAACAATGATAATTTGCATTTTGTGCAGCACCTTTTAGTCAAGAATATCAACACACTTTGCAGTTTAGCTTAGCTCTATCTGTTGCTATAAATAAGTACTAGTAACCCATCTTATGAGTGGCATGTGGAAAACTGTAAGTGGCTTCCCTAAAGAGCAAGTCCACAAGAAGCTGAACACACTGTTCTGACTCCTAACACTCAGCCAATAAAAAATGCTCCTCTGAAGGACATGGAAACAAAAAGTAATGAGAAATGGAAGAAACAAAATGCTGCAATGAGCCAGGAATGCAGCCCTCACCCTAGACTTTCATGAAAGCCTGTGTTTGTTCCATCTCGGTTGTTTTTACAGCACAGACATAACTCCCAGCACTACTGGGGCTTGATTTCTAAGGTTTACTTTGATATTTCACTCTGGAATGCAATGACTAGAAGAACAGACAAGGAAGACAATTACTTCTAACGTATATTCGTACTTTTCTAGCACAGTGACTATCCATGAGCAAATAATTTAACAGTCGTGTCCTTAAATTCTAACTCAAAATAATGGCTACCAGCATGACTATTAGCAAGTACGTACATCATACAAGCCTCCAGAAAAGTATTTATGTCCACTGGGAATCTCATTTGTGTTCACTGGGAATGCAGAGTTAGGACTTGCCTCAGAAAACCAGTGCCACTGTCCGTCCTTTCAAGGAATTAAGGACAGTGCACCTTTTATTTCTGGATGCAACTGGTAGCAAGGATGATTTCATCGTACAGTTTAGTGGCTAGAGGATTCACCAGGAAGGCAAGTCTTAACTCACTCACTGCTTCAGTTTGAGGAGGTTCAGAGTAATCATGCCAGGATTGTCATTTTGCCTTGTAAACATAACTATCCACCAGTTTCAAAGAAATCAGGAAAAATACTTTCTTCTTACCTTCTCTCTAAAGGATTTCTTTCTTAGAGAACTGTCACATGAACAGTTAGTCTGTTGGCCTAAATAGAATATTGAAGACTGACTGGATAAGGAAAAGAACACAAAGTGGTGGGAGTGACGAGGACTGGGAACAGGCATCAGTGAATGGGTATAGGTGTATGAGCCGGTTACACAAAAGGGTAACTTGATTAACATGTAACAAGTTCAGCTCAAAGTTGTATCACCCACTTTCCCAGAAAGAGCCCTAACCAGGAGATCCGAGACTGCTGTTCTCTGCCTTCCACTTCTATGTTTCTTTGGTGTTGTAAACAGCTCAGTAACTGAAATAGAGAGCTGTACATTAAAACAAACAAACTAAAAAAAACCCAAACAAACAAACAACCAAAAAACATGTTGGTGAATGTTGTCATTAATGGCAGTGTGCCATTTATACACTAACTCATGACTATAAATGTCTGCAGCATCAGTGTCAGAATAATGATCTAATCAGTGCACTTCCTTAAAATATGTGCATATGGAGGATTCTTTGATTCCTTCCGAACCAGTAAACCTCAGGGCCTTGCCACTCTTGAGTTTAAGTGGTTCATAATTTTTTGGTAAGCTGACACCCTTTTCCATATTGCTAGGGAAGTTCTGTTCCATAATAAGAGTATGTTTAGGACTCATATATGATTGGTTCCTGGTGTCTTTTTCTGATTCTGTGTGCAGCAAAGCATTCACTGAAAGGTCTAAATCTACCTTAGATCCACATTTAAGTAAGGAGGTTGAGTATTATACTAGGGGCAAGACTGCCAAATACGTTTTTGTGTGAATAGAGCATTTTGATCCACCCAGAACTCTGATTCAAAAATTCCTACTAATGGTATTGGGGAACAAAATTTAAAAGAACAAGAGAATAAAAAAATGTCAGTATCAGCATCTGGATGCTTTTGCATGCAGTTCTAGGTATCCATCTCTTTAATATGATATACCTCAAATTGGACAAATACCTCATATCTATCTGTAGGGCTTTTCATAGGAAAAGACAGTAGAATCTGCAGGAGACGAATTAACGTGGTATCTTGAAAAACATGCTGCTGTAACAACAGAGAAGAACAGAAAAAAGCACCTACTTCTGCAGTGATGTACAGATAAAAAAAAAGGTTATGGGTTGTCAATGTGAACTGCTAAATTTCCCTTCTAAAAATAAAAACAAATTATAAGAATATGAATCTGAACTCATTTGCATAAAAGTAAATACATTGACTTTAGTTGGTGGAATTGTTCTGAATGCAACTGAGATTAAAATCTAACTTAATGTTCTCTTCCTATTATCAGACCTCATTTAACTGTAGGAGCTACAGAGGACTTTAACATGATCAGAAATCAAACAATGCAGTAAACTTTAATAATACCTTTGAAAGGGTAGAGTAACCTGACTAGCATTTCTCTCTTTGTTGCTCTAGCTTTGATGAGTAGAAACAACAGTCTCGAGCCCTAGTTCCTGTGAGGATAGTATATATGAAATTTGACTTGCCACATCTTACAGAAAATTTTCTGCATGGTGACCTTTTGCCAAAATAAATTGTATGAAGTTGCTAGCGTTTGCAGGTAGTTGGCAGTTTGCTGTCCAAAGCAAATATAAGAAACTCAATGCACAGTGACAGTTATGAAAACTGTTGTGTCTAAACAAACTAATCAGAACACAGTTCCTGAGACAAGTGATTCATAAATTATTTGTTTAAGGAGTGAGCTTATGGAAAGAAGTATTGCACAACTCAGTATTAAAAATGGAAGAAACTGCTTAAATATGATAACCTGGTTCATCTAAATACATCTTGAAAAAATCATATATGCATTTATATTTAAATACATGTGTATGCAGTAATGCCTTATGCAACATTGTCTTTTCTTGTTGGATGATAACATGGACAAAATCACATCCCTGATTCAGGCAAAGTACCATTTCACATTAACACAGACAAGGTTTTTGAAATTTTTGATGGGCTTTAGTGCTTTTGGGTAGTACTCGTATTTTAATTAAAAAGAATGATGTATTGTACTGGCAGAAGTCCCAGTAAGATCTAAGTGACTTATAGACCATTTGCTAGTATAACAAGTGAAGATCTCCCCAATAACCCATTTATTTTCAGTAAAAAGCTTACAATGGTTTCTCAATATTTTACTTTCCCAAAAGTCCATCCTTAATTTTCATAGAGAAGCAACAAGGTATAGCAATTGGGTATAAATCAGTATTTCCCACTATCATCCCAACTTCAAATGCTGGCACTCAGTGTGTCATCCAGACTCCGTTTACAATTTTTAACTTCTTTCAGCTTGTGGATTTTTCAAAAGCAGTATGAATCCTCCTGTCAGCAATTCTGCTGGCAATAGTTTTGGGTTTTTTATTTGCCTTTCTCAGATCGAAACTTGAGAGCCGCCTATCTCTTCATTAGTCTGTGAAGAGATAGACACTATTAGAGGGCAATTCATTCAACCTGTTTTAGACACCTATCTTAGGCTGGAATGAATCACTCTTCAAAGACACCTATCATTTTCACTGTAACTACAGGTTAGGTCAATAACAAACAAAAGTGGAAAAGAATCCCACCAGTAGCATCAAAACCATTAAAAAAAGCCAGATGAGTTTTTAAGTACCTGGTGGTTTAAGTTGCTAAATTTACAGATGAACTAGTCTCATCTGACATTATTCATTGTTTATTTCAGTGTCAATTACAGTAAAATGTGATCATAACAATATGAGCAGGTATGCTGGTAGTAAGTGACTCAGATAATATCACTTTTAAATATTTTTTGATGAATATAATAGAATAATTGTTAATATGATAGCTTAAAATGCTACTCTTTCTGGAAAGTTCAAGAGCTTATAAAAGTTAGTATTTGTATAAAGCTACAATGCAATCCTGACCCCTCTGTGTCTCCAAGAAAGCCATTGAGTCAATATGATCATTCTTAAAACTAAGTACTTTGGATAAAAGTAAATTAAAAGATTGAGCCCTATATTCTTGCCATTATATTTTAAAGTCAGTATTCTAAAATAATAAATGCAGGAAAATGGAAAATCTCCCCTACACTTTCAAGACCTGTTGGCAAACAGAGTTTCCATTTTTTAAATTTCAGTTTCAACACCACCACATATCAAAACTTTCAAAACTTCATATGAATGAGAAATTCTGATAAAAATATTGGTGCAGAGGCATTAAAACCTGCTGTTTCCAAAAAATGTGCCTTACAGACTTTGCACCTGTGTCCATTGTTCTCAAAGGCATGGTGCATACAGCTTACAGACCGCAATATTTGGGCTTCCTCAGGTTCACAGACTGAAGGGAAAATTTATATTGCAAAATGAAAGATGAGAAGGAAAACAGTTTGAACATCATACCACTTTATATGAACCATTCGATTAACTGCCAGCTCATGCCCTGCCATGGCTCTGCACAGCTTCACTAGCTCTTACAGGCAAAGCATAGACACCATCTGAAGACAAGTCAGCAGTGACTGTTCCTGAAAGGCAGAATGGGCAAATCTGCACCAGGTCCAGATCCTTCCATCTTATTTAGTTCTCCAGCACCATCCCAACAGGCCTTACTCCTTGAAAGATGAGATATGATCTCAATTTCAAATACTTTTTAAAAATTAAAGTACTGTTGTAGAGAGCCATAACAAAGATTTACCAGAATTTTGGATACTTTGTACTGAGACGCACTCATACATTAGTGCTATGTAGTCTGTTTAAGAGGAATTAGCAGTGGGAATGTCAGGCAATCTGCAATACTTGCCAAAGGATCCTTCCTGGCCATTTTTCTTCAGAATTACAGATGTATCTCCTGTTGTCCATCCCAGGGTTTGAATGCTTTGTGGTAGAGAAAGGTCAGGAGTTCCAAGGATCCCCATGCCCCTGGAAAGGTTGTCAAGCTACCCAGAAATTTTTGAAAATAAAATGTAGGAATAGATTAATCACCTGAGAAGCCAGGAAACCAGGGACTGCAGTTTTAGGAACATTTCTGTAAATCCCGCTTGCTGGATATGTATGCAGAAAGTAGCAACTTGTGGGATGAACCATCATTTTTAATTTTGGGGGAAAATGAAAAAGACATTCTGCTTATAACAGGGAGAACTATAGGATCCTTCCTGCTAGAAAAGAGGCTTGAGAAATAGCTCCATAATGGCCACATTCAAACCTTAAGGCAACTTCTTTCTCTGAAATCAAAGCTGTTGCTTTCATTCACTTGGCCTTAAAATCAGCGAATACATCTACTCCATTGATACTTGTTATACTTTATATCTCTTAGTGGAGAATTTCTCTTGGTAAAAGCATTGGTGTTGTAGTAACATAACTCAGAGATTACAGGTAGGTCCTTCTGCAGTTTACTCTTGCAGGTCAGGGATAAATCAGCACTTGTATTGTTACATCAGATCTCTGTTCAGTCACATACTTACACTGAAATCTACCACCAACTTAGTCAGTAGATCTCATGTGTAGCTGTTATCTTTAAACTTGTCATGTATATGATGTAAACCTCTAGTCCACGTACAGGGGTTCTTTTCAGAGTACTTTCTATTAATCTCTTCCTTGATGCAGACAACCTGCAAAAGGCCTGCTTAATTTTAAAACAAAAAAAAAACCTCTACGTTTTTCTACTGAACTGCTAACAGAGTATCTTAGTAAGCAGGTGATTCCTACCACACAAAGCCCAAGGATATCCAGGGCTTAGGTAATGCAAGAGAAATAATGGAGCTGAATCTAGTGGAGAGCTGAGACATATAATGTTAGTGTTTTTTCCAAGTGTACTGTAGCTGCATCAAGATGAATTTTCAAACTTTAATTACTTAAGATACAAAAGAAACCTCTCAAACCACTCTGTAGGGAGAAATCACTCTGAACAGTTTTGGTTTCTGTGAAACAGAAACTAACCCAGATATCCGTATTACTCTAAAGTGGTACTTCAAGATTGGTGGAAAAAACCTCCCAGTCTGATTCCTTAAAGTCAGAGAATTTTGGCTGTTTTTTCTGTGGGGGAAAACTCAGTAACAAGTTAGGCTGATCACAGACTTCTTATGGATGTATCAGGAGTTATTGTATTAATCCATTGTCAGCCTTTCTAATTTGAAGAAAATTATTTGACTTCAGGGGAGCTCTACACATGTCTTGAAATCCACACTTTTTTTGGTGTAGGGGGTTCTTATTTATTTGTGTTTATCACTAGCAGTTTCCACTAATCACCTGCATAATACAAGCAGAATTCCAGCTGGCCTTGGCAAGAGACTCTATTGGGAAGTAACCCCAGACAGCTTCATTGTGGCAATTAAGCACTCATTCATTAGGAGTGTGAAAATATAAAGGCTGCTGGAGCAAAACAGACATGCATCAGATCCAGACTTTTAAAGGAAAGATATTTGTGTTAATTTCACAGATTCTGTTGCCCCAAATCAATTTATTTCAACCCTAGAAGAAGGTGACTTGAACCGCAAAGAGTGGTTTGTGAAATCTATTTTCATTTTTCTAAAATTTTGGCAAGTAGCTCTCAGGAGCAAACCAGGCCCACACTTCTGATCTATCCATGTTCTTCTTCATAATTTTCATGAACATTTTGTGATGGCAATTAATCCAATATCATAGACACACTGGACCAGCTGCTGTTGCAAATTGCTCATGCTGTGATTCAGAATTAAGCTACAACTTACAGAAGTTTGCAATTTTGGTGGCACTTATGTTACAGCTCAAATACTTAGGGTTAACCCTCTAAGCCTAAGTAGGAAAACATCATTTACAGACAGAGGAATGAGGGCTAAGGTGTGACCAAGGTGCTGCAGTGAACTAGTGTCAGGGAGTATAGTTGTGCTGTCAACCATCATTGAATACAGGTCTGACCATATTCTTATGAATAGCTTGACGGTTACCAAACACATTGCATTTGTAATCACTTTTATGCTTTGATTTAGGACATGATTAATCTTGTAGACTTTAAAGAGAAGTTAAATGCAGCCAGTGCCAAATGTGCAACCACTGGAGACATTAATAAATTGAGATGGTTTCTGGAGGGATCTTATATCTAGTCTAAGGGAAGGAAGGGAAAGGAATCCTACCAAGGTCAAATTATTTTCCATTGCATCCATTACTGATAGAAAATAGTGAAAAGGCAACAACTAACACCTGGTTAAGACCCTTTCATTCTGAAAATCATCTTGCAGTAATCCGAAATACTTTAAAGTAAGTTGTGGTTACACTAGTTGGCATATAGACCCAACAGCCCATTAGCCAGATGAAAATTGCTGCAGTGTGACAGATGTTTGACTCCATTTGTGCCTGGAGGCTGGTGTAAACCAGCAACATTAGTTCTTTGCCAGCTGGATAATATTTCTACACTAGATATTATTTCTTACTCAGGTAATTCAGTGACTGTCCATTCTTTGTTAGCCACTGGAATGAAGGAAAGAATCAACCTAGGCAAAAGGTAATTAATCTTATTAAAACATACCAAACCACAACAACTGGAACTCATTACACTAAAACAAGATTGAGCTTCTGGTCTCAGTTTAATTCCGTGAAGATGAATGTCCAGAAGTAAGCACTTTTATCCCTGTGGCACATTTATTAAAACTCTTAAAAGAGAATCAACAATTGAGAATCAGCAAAAAGTCCACATAACTAATTTGAGCCATGCAGAAGTATTCTAGGTCACCACTAATGAATCTGACAAGATAGGGCAGAGAAAATTGTGATAAAGTGTATTTGTTCTGTATTAAACAAACAAGCTATTCACTAACAATATTTCTTAAGTCAAATACACCATACTTTGTACTTTTGTACTTGAAATAGAAAAATAAAATTAATAACATACATCTGTTTTCTGTTATACATTTGGATTTCCTGAGAAAACTCCTATATTTCTATATTGTGCCTCAGTCTTTCGGTGATCAAGTACCTTTGGTAGTTATATTAAAAGGTAAAATTCTTATCACTCCTTGTAGCCATTCACTTGTCTCTATACAATCATTAACTATTATTTATGATATTTTTCAAACTCTTTCTTAGTATCTGGCTAGTACAAGAAAACCTTATGAATATCACAAACAGATTCCAGCAACTCAGTTCAAACAAAATGTCAGAAACATTTTTTTACTGAATCCCGCTGTAACTAACCAACAGAAAAAAAGCTCAGCTTCCTCCCCTAGCAGCCAGATAGATTAAATGTTTTATAAGCCTGACTCGAGGCGATGTGGCTCTCAAGTTAACAAAAAAATTAACTACCATTTGCAGTCAAAAGTAGCTTGTGTTCACTGGTACAGAGCCACAGTCATTTTGAGAGTACCAGGAACATGCACAACTAACAAAAGCTATACAATTATAAGGATGTTCTTTGGAAAGTAATATTTGAAGAGTAACAAAACTCATAGTTTATTCAACCTGCATATAAACCCATTGAAGTATAATACATTTATCATATTAAAGATGCATCATTAAAATTTAAAAGCAGGTGCAGTTACTCAATAAGCTAATGGTATAGTCTGAAGACTCCACTCAAGACTGTATTGTTGAATTCTCAATGGAATAAAACAGAGAGAGAAAAACAGAGGGAGGGAATTGGAGTGACCTTGTACCAAGGTGTTAGTGCTTGAGCCTACTTTTCTGGTAGGCTGTGGATGAGCTCCACTCTGAGGATCTTTAAAGCACTGCATTTTCTGTGCTGTGAGTGGATGCATGCTACAAGTGAGCACGGAAAAAAAAAGCAACAGCTACTACAGAGAGATATATGTGGGTGACTCTGCATGCCAGTAAGCCAAAGGCAGCCTGATGAAGGGAAAAAACTACTGCATATCAACGGGAAAATAATAAAAATTGGATCAAGTTAAAATTTCCCCTATCATTTGGAAGAACACACATATATACATCAAATGAACTTGTACAGTTCCTGAAGGTGAATAAGTGAGGGAATTTCCCATTTATATAGTGCAGAAATTAGTGGTCTTCTCAAAGCAGCATCTCTGTTTTCAAGAAGTTCTGTTTCTTTTTAAGAGCTCCAAAACAAATTTATTTCATGTAACCATTTAACTTTAAAATCTAATTCTAATTTTGTAAAATGACTATTTGTTTGGCTTCACAGATATAAGACTGTCATCAGATGGAACACATCAAAACTCCCTGTGAGTATGTCTGTTCTAGCCAGGGATTTGGCACTGTAGGAGTGAATATGTAGATAAGGGCTGGTTTAGCTGGGAACTTTACATCTCCCCAGTTTGAAGTTTCGGATTTTCATTTCCTCCTTTTGTCTGGACCTAATCTGAAAAGAAATTTGTCTTTTTCAAATCACTCAAGGTGTGAATGGACCCAGGCATAGTAACTGGGGAAGATGATGGATCCACGTCCAAACTGCACTGAGGACAATGCTAAAATAACCAAGGCATTTGACCTCATTAGTTCCCACTGCAGGCAAAATGTCAGTTGATTGATTTAGATTATTTTAAAATATTTGATGGTTTGAACCATAGCAATCTAAGAGAGTTTCTCTGTTCAGGTCATCTTTTTGAAGGTAAGAAAAGTAGATCTAGGCTGGAGGGAGAGAAATGGCACAAACTGATAGTGGTAGGCTAGCTACTAGACAGCTGCATTCCGGCCAGAAAAAGAGATGGAGCAGAAAGATGGCATGGACTTAAAAGCTGCTTTTTAGTTCAATTTGTTCTCAAAGTATTGGACATTTAAATGCCCATGAGTTTTCGAGGACTGTTTTATTTAAGACAGAACTGCAAGGATGTAGGCCACTTAGTACCAGGTAACATTCATGCTTTTATTCACAGATGAAGTTTATAAATAATCACAGAATTATTTAGCTTGGAAAAGGCCTGTAAGTTCATCAAGTCCAACTGTTAATCCAGCACTGCTGAGTTCACCCCTAAACCGTGTTTGTAAATCCCACATCTACATTTATTTTAAATACCTCTAGGGATGGGGAATCCACCACTTCCCTGCACAACCTGTTACAGTGCTTGACAATTCTTTTAATGAAGAAAGTCCTCTTAATATCCCATCTAAACCTCTCTTGGCAACTTGAGATCATTTCCTCTTGTCCCATGGCTTTTTATTTGTCAGAAGAGACTAACCTCCAACTTGTTATAACCTCCTATCGGGTAGTTGTAGAGAATGAGTGGTAAGATCTTCTCTGAGACTCCCTTTCTCACAGCTCATGTTCAGTGGTTGCCAACCACCACCCCCAGATCCTTCTCTGCCAGCCAGCTTTCCAGGCACTAATCTCCAAGCTTGTAGCCGTTCATGGGGTTGTTGTGACCCAAATGCAGGACCTGGCACTTTGCCTTGTTGAATCTCATACAGTTGGTGTATCATCCAGCCTGTTCAGGTTCCTCTGTAGAGCCTTTCCAACTCTCCAGCAGATCAGCACTCCTGCCCAGCTTGGTGTCATCTGCAAACTGACTGAGTTTGCACCCAATCCTGTCATTGAAGTCATCAATATTCACCCAAAACTGAGCCCTAGCAAACCCCACTTGTGATCAGTCAACAGCAGGATGTGACTCCATTCACCACCACTCTCTGGGCCTGGCCATCCATCTGGTTTTTTTTATCCAGCAAACAATACACACATGCAAGCTATGAGTGGCCAGGTTCTCCATAAGAATGTTTTGAGAAGTGTTGTCAGTCTTTATTAAAGTCCATGTAGACAACATCCACAGCCTTTCCCTCATCCACTAAGCTGTTCACCCTGTCATAGCAGGAGAGCAGGTTGGTAAAGCAAGATCTGTTTTTCGTGAGCCCATGCTGGCTGGACATGATCTCCTGGTCATTCTGTGCATGCTGTGTGGTGACACTCAAAAGGATCTGCTCCATGACCTTCCTCAGCACCAAGGTCAGACTGGTCTGTCATTCCCTGGGTCTTCCTTCAGGCCCTTCCTGGAGATGTGTATCACATTTTCTAACTGCCAGTAAACTGGGGCCTCCCTGGTTAGGCAGGACTGCTGATAAATGATTCGAAGTGTCTTGGTGATCACTTATGCTGGTTCCCTCAGTTCCCTTGGGTGGATCCCATCTGGCCTCATAGACTTGTGTACACCTAAAGTGTGTAGTTGGTTGCTGACCATTTTGCCTTGGATTATGGTAGCCCACTCTGCTCCCCATCCCTGTCTTCTAGCTTAGTGGTCTGGGAACCCCAAGAAAAACAGGTCTGTTTATTAAAGCCAGGCAAAGAAGGTAGTAAGTCCTTCAGCCTTTTCCTCACCTGTTGTCACTATGTTTCCTCCTGCATCCCATAAAGGATAGAGATTTTCCTTAGCCCTCTTTTTATTGCTCACTTTTTTATAGAAGCATTTTTTTTTAATTGTCTTTTATGTCAATGGCCAGATTAAGTTCTAGTTGGGCTTTGAACCCTCTAATTTTCCTCCTGCTCAACTTCACAACATCCTTGTAGTCCTTCTGAGTGATCTGCCCCTTCTTCCAAAGGTCATAAACACTCTGTTTTTTCTGAGTTCCAGACAAAGCTCTCTGTTAAGCCAAGCCAGTCTTCTTCCCCATGGGCTCATCTTTCAGCACATAGTGTTGGCCTCTCCTGCATTTTTAAGATTTTCTTCTTGAAGAATGCCCAGCTTTCTTGGACTCCTTTGTCCTTCAGGGTTTCCTCCAAAGGGATTCTGTCAACCAGATTCCTAAATAGGCCAAAGTCTACTCTCTGGAAGTGGCAATTCTGCTGAGCCCACTCCTTACTTCTCCAAGAGTCATAACCTCTGTACTTTTGTGATTTCTGTGCCCAAGGTGTCAGGAAGTTATCTTCCACAGACTTCAGGACCCTTCTAATGAAGTGACCAGCTCTAAAAAGAATAGAGAAATACATATATCTTTTGGTTTTGTTTTTTTTTTTTGTTTTTTTTTTTTGTTAGCATCTGATAATAAAAGTGAAATATAAATGCCACTGTTGACAAAAAGGAAGTGAAGAGGAAAGACAAAAAAGAATTTTAAAATATTGCTTCAATTCTTCTGCTGAAGATACTGGGCATTTTGTCAGTTTTATGACCCCCACCCCAATATCACTTCAAAAAGCTTTGCAATGTCTGTAAGGCATTATGAAACATGAGTTTTATGAAACACCAAGCTCCTACAGCTTCCAGACATACTCAAATAGTGGGGCATCAGAGTGGAAGTCAGAAGCCTCAGTGGAAAATGTAAGAGGAGCTTTTGAAAAAAAAATGGCACAGAACTGTGGCACTGTTCACTGGGTGATAAAAAAAAGATTTCATCACTTCTCCCTCTTCTGAAACAACTGCCCTCTGTGAGAGATTAAGGGTTTTCTGGGTTCTGTTTCTTCAAATACACCTAAACAGGAATATGCAGAAGTAGCAAATTAAACACAGAAATACATTATTCATATATATGTATGTATGCATTACGGAAATTGTCTCCTTCACGGAGCAAAATTTTGTCTTGGAATTGATATGGATATGCACTCTCTGAATGTAGGCCACATAGCATCAGGTTATATTGCTTAGAGCACCACCACCCTGTATATGAGGCAAGTGCCACAGACTAAAATCACACTGCTGAAAAGCTGTGTGCTAACTGCTGCTTAACCAAAACATAACCTGAAGGCCTGCAAAAAAATATATTTTTGAAGTGTAAATTCTTTAAACATAGTTGGCACATGTCCCCAAACATGAAAATATCTGAGGTATACACACCTGAAGTATACACAGCCTTGCAGCGTATTGACACATATTCTCTTTCTTCATATAAAAGTATCATGCAAGTTTCAAAATTAATGATGCAATACATGTTTGAATATCCCAATAATCTAATACTTTTAAAATAATGCAGTTAACATAGGTAGACTTCCAGTCCAAACAGAAGTTGAGAAAGATCACTGGAGTATTGAGTATGTTACACGTTTCTTGAATTTCACTGGCACAGTACACTGCAAATTGACCCAAAACTCATTGTCAGTTGGAAACTGAAACTGTCATTCTTTTTCTGCCATTCAAAAAAGGAAACTTAGTTTGGTATGCTCTCAATTTTTCTATCAACATAAATGAAATGGTTAATTTTTCAGCATTTGGTGTTCATTATTCACTAAGGAAAATTATCTGTTTTATAATTTATCATTGATGTTCTATTTATGTACTATGAGTGGTTGTCATAGTTTGTTTTTCATCTTTCAAAAATGAAAGATGAACTAGTTCTTTTGTTGTTATCCACAAATGAAAGAAATAAAAACTTCTTCTTCATGTTCTAAGTCCATATGTTTGCACAGACAATAGTTTTCACTCTTAAGAGAAGTCACCTTCATTGTGAACTCTGTCCAGTTCCTGGTCTATTGGGTAATATACTAGATAGTATACTTAGGGAAACACTACACAATGTTTGATCCAGAAAATTTGCATTATATTATTAATATGTTTTCAGTAAAGTTACACATTCAGCAGTTTTTAAATATTTTCATCAATATTTCTCCAAAGTAGAAACACAGATTTATAGACAAATACCTTTACTCCCAACTGAGTTTTTTTAATTACTACTCCTTTTGACTTCTGAGTCTTGTCCTTACAACTGTTAGCTGGGAAAAAAATCCACCAGGTGTTCAAATTTGTAAATATAGATAAATTTTGCAGCACATACAGAAAAAGCTGATGAATATTCTTACCACAAGTTCATGTCCATATGTTTAGACACTCTCCAGCTATAGTACTTTATGTGTAGAAAGCTCAAGTTTGAGAATAGTTTCTTCTGTGGATGACATTGCAATGCCTATTCAGGGGCATAAACATACATGGCCAGAGAAATCTTAGATGTCTTAAGTTATAGATTGCCTACACAAAGCCGGCAGATGTGATGCAGAAAGTGCAGAAGACCACATCCTCTGCAGCTGTCATTAGGAAATAGAATCTTTTCTCTCATCTTTGAAACATATTGTACAGAGTACTCTGTCTACCAACTGCACGGCTACTTCCTAAAACTGTACTGAAGAGCAGTTTTGGGAAGATGTGCAAAGTTTTTAAGGTGCTAAAACTGACCCCCCACAAATTTAAATTCAGTCAAGAACAAAAAATGCCAAAATCAGCTGTGAATATGTCTTCCAGTGACCTACTTTAAATGCATACAAGTTCTGAATTGCTTCATGCTTCTCTCATGTGTGGACATTATAATCACTGAATCCCAAGGGTAAGGTCAATTGTGTCGACCATGGTCATGTTCAGTACAACACAACTGTTTGATCACCTGCAGGGTAGCAGGGAACTAAACTGTTCAGACAAGAGAGACTGAGTGGATCAATGTCCAAATTCCTGTATGAAAAATTACTAGGAAATTCATGGTCATAAGAAGCTAGCCCATCTTATAGGGCTTACTGGTGTCTTGAATCGCTGTGTTCATTGATGAGGTGTGAGACTGGGCAGTGATTGAGAAGCAACAGCAGCAACAAATGGTATTTTGAGAACAGCATTTAGAGAATTATTTTAAAATATCTGATTTTATATTTAAGTATGGTTGATAATCAGTGATAACAATTGGTGATAACATTAGCAACATGCCTCCTTTCTTTAAGCATTCAAGATGTATAGGAGTTAGCATGTAAGTGACTTGTTTCAGGAAATACAGACAAAAGTGGATGTCTCAAGCAGAAAGTGAGTCAACTCCACAGGGAAAAACAATCTGTTAAGAACCCAAAACTCTTGGCAGGCAGCCCAGACCCATATCTTTTCTTAGATATAATTCTTCCCAATGTGCAACTGAAGGAATGAAAAAATCTGGATCATGATACAAAAGCTTTTTATTTGAGATCCCAACTAATTGCTTACAGACATCTAGTAACAAGTCAGGGCATTTACCTAGGCTTCAGAAAACAGTACAACCACAAGAACAGCATATTCATTAGTCTCTAAGGTAGTGAAATATTATTATCTTCAATTTCAGTGTGGACAGTATCATTTGCAAAACAATTGTGTAGTACAGACACAAGACTCTTTTTGGAACATATAGAATTCCTTCTTGAAAATCACACTATTAACTCCCTCTTGCTTAAGGAACTGGTTTAACTGGGTGTGCAACAAAGATTTCACAACATGGATATTATAAAACCTAAATTTAAAAGTTCAAGGACATCAAATTCCATACCACAAGTATCAAAGAAGTTTTAGAATGTCACAACACAAGTTCCAGAGTGAGTTCAGCACACATTCTCTGCAATACCAATATCACAATGATCTTTCCCATAAAAATAATTGGCAACAAATGCATCCTAGCAGGTCTCACAATCCCCACACAAGACAATGCATTATTTGGTTTGGAAGAACTGTGTAGTAACTGTGGCACACCCTGTGCATTTAGCTGAGATTTCTACACTTAACTCACACAATAGATTTTTCTCTTCATAATTATTCAGTATAATTTACATTAAGGGTGGCTTTTCCCTGCCTTTCAAACAGTTTTTGCTTGACTACATATTAGTAATGTTCTGAAACGTAATAGCTCTTCCAAAGGGATGCAGTTACAGAGTATAACAAAATAGTTACAGACTGTATTCAGTCCCAATGGGCTGAACATGGATTCTCCTGTCCTGCTTTACAGTTAAATAATGACTGGACTCCCTGCTAGTGGGATTTTGGAACTCTTGCTTTGTTTACAAAATAGTTTCATAGAATCATAGAATCGATCGGGTTGGAAAAGACCTCCGAGATCGTCAAGTCCAACCCCTGGTCCAACTCTAGTCTGTTTACTAGATCATGGCACTCAGTGCCACGTCCATTCTACAGCTTTGTAGTTTTGATAATTTGATAATTAGTATAGGCTTTTTGTATTAAAAATATATGTTTTCATTATTAAGGGTTTTTTTTTTTTCTGAATTTGTAAATTAATCACTGGTAGTAAATTCTTCTGCAGCTCAGTTTTGATAAATGTTTTCTACAGTGGGTTTGAAACAACAGACAAAGAAGAAAACATCTTCCATAATTTTTAAGTTGATTTTAACCTGTGTCATATATGCCTTTTGCAACTGGACTTGCCTGTCTCGCATTGGCCTTTTTAACCACCAGCGTGCTTGCAGCAAGCGTGGGGAGAGCCCTTCCCAAATCTTTGTTCGTGAAGCCCAGCCATGATGATATGGCCATTTTAAATAAAATTACTGAAACCATCCAGTTCTACAAATGAAAGGAACTGATGTATTTCCTAACTCTCCTGTTTCTGAAACTCTGGAGGTGAGAAGGGAGGGAGCAAGGA
Organism: Scytalopus superciliaris; assembly: GCA_013400415.1. Taxonomy (NCBI): domain Eukaryota; kingdom Metazoa; phylum Chordata; class Aves; order Passeriformes; family Rhinocryptidae; genus Scytalopus; species Scytalopus superciliaris. The sequence continues at coordinate 623,999 of VXBX01000122.1, read as the reverse complement.
CTTGAAACTGTTGTATATATATATACACACACACACATAAATATACTTGAAATTTAAGTTGCTCTTTTGCAAATATCTGCTATTCAGATACTCTCTTTTGTTTTAGTTGGAGCTTTAAAATGCTTTTATACTTATCCTTACAGCGACAAGTAAAGACAGATCATTGCCTCTGTTATATAAATGGGGAATTTAGGCAGAGAGAGGGAGAGGGATTTGTTCAAGGTCACCTGAGCACTCTAAAATAATGCTGGAAAATGAATTTTTCTAGTCCCAAGCTAACAAGTTATTAAATCACATTTCCTCTCAGTGTGGTATTATACTGCAATTTGAATTTGGGGGGTTGTAGACTATTTTTGCTATTTGTAGCTAAAGGCATGCAGAAGGACAGAAAGGAATGGAAGGAAGATGTTAACAATGAAAAAAAGGTCTTCTGTTACTGCTAAGATGAAAAAATATGTTAAAAGAGGTTTCATTTCATAACAGAGAGAAGACAGGGCTAGCTGGTAATACCTCATGGCACAAAGTTTCTGTATGCAACAGAAAAATGTTAATGCCCATTCTCTCAAGGATGCTACCAAGGTGCCATGTATGAGGCAAATTCCCTTTCAGCCTGGCATTTGGTTATCAGTGTCAGGCTAAGTATGTCAGTGATCCATGTTCAAAACAGGGAAGTATATTATGGCAAGCAGATAATGTGCTTGTAATAATGAGGTGTTTAAATATAGCAAGGCAAATGAAAGCATGTGGGTGTGAAATCCACTCTGAGAAGCAAGGCAGATCAGTGTTCATTCCCCACCTCTTCCCTCCCTTCACAGGAATGAGGAGTCACCACCAGGCTGACAGTGTGGCCACAGTGACCCCAAAACCTAAACCCCTTTCTTCTGCAGAGCATTCAAAGGCTAATTAGAGCACCCAAGATTTTTCTCTTGTGATACTTAGTGATGAATTTGTAACAAATAGCTGGGAAGTTTTGGATTTGGGAAGAGGAGAAAAGATGTGCAGCCTTGTACATTAAACATTAAATATTTGAATACGACTGCCTTTCCTTTGTCCTCTTATCTTACATATGTCATTTGTTTTCTAACAATGTGAACTGTATTTGAGGTCTTGTCAAGGCCTGTCTGTGTTTTTACAAAAAGAGAACTGTGTGGACACAGATGGGGCCTGTGAATGCTGCCCAAGGAGTTAGGAGGGAGACTATTTTTCCTCTTTTCCTTAGAGGAGGAACTACACCCATCTACTTCAGATTTGGGTTTGTGATTTAAACCTAACTTCTATATTTGAAGAACAAAAACGAAAAAGAAAAAAAAAAAAAAAAAAGGAAAGAAAAAGAATTTAGTTCAGCTCTATGAATAACTGGGCACTTATAATTTAACACCCCAGTTCTGATCCGAGTGAAATAGTAATTCCCTTGAAGTTGGTGAAATGGTACTAGATTTACCTCAGGGCAGAATTTGGCCCCCCACTAGTGATCCAGCTATTAATAGCTTTGCATTGAGAAAAATCATTGAATAAAATAATTACCTGTCTTGTCAGTGGAACTGGATTTTTTTTTTAATGTCCTACATAAAATCCTTAGACCAAAATTCAAAGCTGTGTAGAATAAATTAATTAATTGGGGAATTAATTGGGCCATGTTGCCTTTTTTAAAACTAAACTGTGTTTTAGTTATATTTTGTTATGTGCCCAGAGGCTCCTGGGCATGGATGGCCTATAAATACAAATGGATAACATATCATTAAGAATAAAGGTACCACAAAATAGTTTCTCTGTTGTTTTCATACAGGTCTTAGAGCAATCACAGTGGAGCAGTAGTGAAAAAACAGCTGGGGCTGTGAGAAGATGCTATGGAGAAGATTGTTTTGCCAACAGAGGGGACTGTGTTTCAACTCTTTGTTTTCCTGTCCTCCTCCTCCTCCTTCAGCCTCCTCCCCAGTCCTTCACAGACTTTTCATCTTCTTTCATGCTTGGCAGCTTATCGTAGCTCTCATTTTCCATCCTACTTACATTCTCTGTCATGGCATTGCTGCAGGACCTGATCTCAGGCAACTCCTCCTTTCAGGTTCTTCTCTTGGACTTGAACCCCTGCCCCCTATCTCCTTTTCTTAACCTCAGATCCAGCACACACCCACACATGCTGCATGGAGTTGAACCTCACAGATCTCCAAGCCCCATCTTTATCTTTCATTCTTCCATATCCTTTTAAAGCTATATGTTTTATTGGGTTTTTTTCAGCCAGTATGAAAATATATCTTACAATAAAAAAAAAAAAAAAAAAAAAAA
>VXBX01000122.1:565339-621652 GCA_013400415.1 Scytalopus superciliaris | reverse complement strand
AAAAAAAAAGAAAGAAAAACCAACTTAAAAAGAATTTTTGACTTTACCAATTCTTGATGTAAAAACCCGCCTGGCATTTTGACAGCAAATGATTAAAAGCCTTTCTCAGTATTTTACAAGCAAATATGAATTTTAACAAGATAACTAAACTTACAGAAATGAAATATTCTATTGTTGTCTAATGCTAAACTAGCTGTCAAGTTTGAGACACTTGCAGTTAGTGCTAGGAATGATTAGAATGAAGATATGTTAAAAAGAAATACAGGCCAGGTTTTGCTCATGTGTTGCAGATATAAAATTCAGATTTATAGATTCTTTGGATGACACCAGCAATAAAGTTGTGATTTTCTTCTGGGGTTTTATATTCTGCTCCACAGATTAGTATATATCATGTTCCTACATCTGTGTCTTAAATGTACCAGTTTTCAAGGTACTTGTAAGTTAAGGTATGGGGGGAACTTTGCTAAGAACGGGTCTCATGTATACTGGAATAACTAACTGAGGAAATTATTTTTTTGGAAACTTACAAGAAAAGACAGTCTGAGAAGAGCAAGTGGGCTTGAAGTGCCAGTGGAGAGAGAGAAGCAGAGAGGTCAGGAACCCAAACAATTTTCTGAGGGAGTTGTGGGAAAGGGGTGAGAGGGAGAGATCACTGTTTAAAACTGCAGATGAAAGGAATCAAGCTAATGATTAACTGTAAGGACCTGGATGAGCTCTCTGAGCTACACTGAAGTAGTAAGAGACAGTGAGACCTCTTCACCTAAGCATAGGAAACAATGACAGAGCATGGTTGAAATAGCATTGATATGCTTCCCTCACAGTCCCTCCCTTTTTATCTGCTTTCTAATCACTGTGAAGAATACTAGCATTCTATCTGTCACTCAGGCCCATAATCCCAATGTCACTGATGACTATGGTATAATTAACCTTCTACCAATGTCTTCAACAAGTCTAGCATTTTCTTGTTGCATAATATCTCTTAATATGCACATTTTCAACTCACTCATATAGCCAGATACACTCTCCTGAGGGGTGGCTGAGGGAAATGATGTTGTTTAACCTGGAGAAAAGGAGGCTCAGAAGGGACCTTTACATTCTCTACAACTACCTGATAGGAGGTTGTAGCAACATAGGGGTTGCTCTCTTCTCCCAGGTTACAAACAACAGGATGAGAAGAAACGGCCTCAAGTTGTGCCAGGGGGGTTTTAGACTTTGCATTAGGAAAATTTTTCCTACTCACTGAAAGAGTAGTCAAGCACTGGAACAGGCTGCCCAGGGAAATGGCAGAGTCCCCATCCTTGGAGGTATTTAAGAGACATGTAAATGTGGCACTTAAGGATATGATTTAGTGGTTGACTTGACAGTGCTGGGTTAATGGTTGGACACATGATCTTAGAGCTATTTTCCAACCTAAACTATTCTATGATCCTACACCAGAACCTACTTGAAGACAGATTGTTCTCAGCATGTGTTAACTGTTCTGTAGTGCTGTTTTAGTATCACTTCTCTAATTTTGGTGCTGTCTTTTCAACTCACGAATAGCACAGTCTCCATGCTTGTGAAGAAAGCACGATGTGGACTGGAATATTACCTGGATTCATTAATATTTAAGTGTTACTTTGCAATAGTTTGATTGAACTAAAGTTTGCAAACAAACATTCAGCACTTAGAACTCTACATATGTTAGTTGTGATTGTTCTGAATGCACCTATTTACCATGTGATGTTTTGAATCATGGGGTTTTGTAGAAGTCTCATCTTAAAATGCCAAAATTGAACTAAGTTTGAGAATAACATTGGGTTTCCCAAGCTGTGACACTAGTATCTAAGACACAGCTTCTCTGAATTTACTTATTCCTTTAATATAAGTTTTTCTGCACAGTCATATAAGCTCATCTTCCCAGACAAGTTCAAAAACTGGACAAAAGGAAAAGCTGGGAGTAAAACACCATGTGCATGGGTATGGGGGAATCTCATTTATGAAGTTCAGTGTTATTTAATTGTTATTCAGTTATTATTTCCAAGCATGGAAAATCCATTTCTACATTTATGACCAAAAATATAATATATTATCTATGTATTAGACTTCTGGGGGTTTTTTGTGTAGCATTGCAATTCACATTCTGAAGACAGCAAAATTAAGAGATTGAGATGCTGGGTGAATACCTGGCTTAAAAACACAGAAATGTGAGGGGGAGGAAGGTTTCACTCTCATGTAGGCAAGAGAAGACAGCCAATCCCACCAACCATGTTCATGGATTTGTACTCAGAGTATCTCTACAAGTTAGACTGAGTTCACAAATTGGAAGGAAATGTTTGCAAATTTTGCCCTAAGAATAGCTGGAATCATATATCTCTCTACAGCACCCTACCCTAATGTTACTTCTCTGACTCCAACTTTAGAGCTACTATTACTATCCCATATCAAAGGAAGCAAAAATGAAGGGAAAAAACAAGAATAACAAAACCAGCAAAAACCAACAAAGAAAAACAAAAAACCAAACCAAACCAAACAACCCCCCTCCCCAAAATCAAATGCCTCAGAGATCTTGTCTTTATTGGACTGTGTACATCAAGCCACGAGCATATATTTCTTTTCATGATATCACAGCTCTATACATCTTTACAAAACCTGTGATTTGTTTTCTGTTTGGGAAACAGTAAAACCTGTGTGAGGAGGAATGTGAGGCACTGTCTTCAGACTAGGTTTAAATTCATAGTTGGCACAATTTTAATTTATAAAATTCCTTCAAGAAACTAGAACTTAATATGGGAAGGGGTGTAAAATGTAACTGTTATAAAGAAATTCAGGCATTTTTTCAATATCCTGGAAGACAGGTTTTTGAATTAAGCAGAATGCATGCAATAAAAATGTTACCAAAATGATTAGCATAAGTAACTGAAAAAATCTGATTGTACGAAGGCAAAGTAGTTTAACACATGACCACATTCATAAGTGTAAAATATTGTAATTCTATTGTCTATTCTTTCTGTGAAAAGTTAGCTCCTTCAGGAATGTCTTAATGAATAATAAAACTGACTTGATTTTCCCACTGCAGTCAACTTTGCTGTCAGGCTATTAATGATTCATAATGACTGTATGCTTAATAGTTTTATGCCAGATAAAAGCCATCCAACAGAAGCAAGTAGCCAGTGTCACTTCTGCAGCTACTCTCTTGATATTTTCAGTAATATTGGTAAAAACAATCTCTAAAAATGCGGAACAGATGAGTTACAATGGGAAAATGGTTTTAAATCACCCAATAACATCAGTACTGAATTCATATAAAATTCTTTATTACATTACCTCTGCTGTAGAAGAAAACACAGAGGACGAGATTGCATGCTGTTCATAAAAAATAGCATATTTTCCTATTCATATAATTTCATATTCTTGTATATTTTATTTTCATAATGTAGTGATTTGGATAACACAACTAGCCAATGCTTAAATGAGAATACAATGTGTACTCTGAGAATAGCTGAGCAGAATAACACTCAAATCAGTTCTGCACAAGATGATAAACACCCAGTCTGCTCTGAAGCTGTAGGAGTTTATCTACTGTATATGTAAATGTTTTTCTTTTCTTTGAGGAAAGCCTTTGCAAGAACAATGTCCTTTAACAAAGGTCTAAAAATGCCTGTGAAAACCAAACATCATAACATTGTTATTCTGCTACTTATTAACAGAACAACAGTTCTTACAACAATTAGATATGAATATTGCAAACTGAATTTAATATTAAGCTGTCTTTGAAATGCCACTTTGCAGCAGGTTTTCAAATGCTTAAAGCACAGCAGGAGGCTAACTCTATCTTCAAATATTAAATCAAAACCTTTTTTTAACCTGATAAATCTTTCTGAAAGCAAGTTCTACTATTCAAGAGAGAATTATTAAACTATCAGACAAGGAAACTAAACCTTGAAGCCTATTCTTGGCACATGGTAGTACCCACAATGATTAAAAACAATAATGAAAAGGATTAATAACATTTCAGAATACTGTCTGAGAACATTCTTAACCAAACACAGGGTATAAACTGCTAATAAGTCCAGTGAATTGGAAACAGCATATACTCAAGCACGGTCCCACTTTCTCAGCTAGAAATCTCATGTTAAATACAAGTCAGTCAGAAATGTTCCCTATGGCCAGTTACATGCCACTGAAAAGATCAAAGGTCTCTAGAAAATTGTAAATGCAAGAGTAGCTCACTGAAGAACAACATAAAAGAATCACAGAGATACATTCTGTGCTTGAATACCTGTTCCTAATAGCAGTAGGAACTATATGCAGTCTTCATATATTTGGCCCATATTAGTGACAGAAACCACTTAGTAAGTTATAAAACAATACATCTCACAGAATTCTGTCCAATCCTCTGTTTAATGTCCTAAGTGAAAAAGCTTCCCTTGGAAGATAGCCTAATAGTGACAATTGGCAGGAAGTATACCTGGTTATTTTGCCTGCATTTATCTACTATTTTTTGTTCAACCTTAATTCAGTTATGCCAAGATTTGTATCAGACAATTTTTTTCTGTCCCTTGCAGTTCCAGGGCATTTTCAATGTATTATGTTCTTCCTTTAAACATTGCTACCTATGTTTCCACATTTAGCTTCCTAATTTCCACCTCCTCCATGCACTGTTAGCAACTTCTTCTTTCCTAATTACTTTGGCACCTTCCAAACTGTAATCCTGGTAATGAGATACCCAGGAAGGAATGCAGTACCGTGGATGGGATCACACAGAGTCCTAGTGAAAAGGAATACTATCTTCACACTTTATGGTGAGGTGCTTCTTTCCAAAATGGTTGGAATTTTTTGGCTATCACTTCACATCACAGATCAATTTCTTATTTAACAATGCTTCTTCACCTCACACAAATCTTTTCAGTTTCTGTCTTTTTTGTGGTATTGGTATTTGCGCTTATTTTGTTTATGTTAACTAACACCAGCTCAGCATGTAACTGATTTTGTTGTTTTCTGTCCTAATCTTTCTGGGATGCTTTTTATTGCTCTTCTATCCTTGCAATGAATCCTCCCAATAAATTCATAGTTTCTTCCACATTATTAATGTAAAGGCTAGATAGAAGACTGAACCTAAAACCCAGCAATATTCCACAAGATGTTTCTCTGTATCCAAACAAAATGACATCAATTAGTTTTCACACAATTTTCACACAATTCATAATTCACATGATAATGGTCCTGGCTGAAAATATTTTCCATGCTTTTTTTTTTTTTTTTTTTTTATATATGAAACCAAAATTTGCATGCATTTCATCTACTGTTCTGTTTTCTTTCCTTTGGACTACTTCCACAGCACCACAGTATTTCTCTGTGATTACTCTGCATGTGTGACCTCAAGCAACCTATCACTGTTGTTTCCAAATCAGGAAACAGGCAGATACATGTCTTGGAGGAGGGTAGTAGGCTCTGGATTTGTCTCTCAGCTGGTACTGCTGCCTTCCAGATGAGATGGTGCCAACCAAGAAGTTTCTTTTTTGCTTCAGAGAAGTTCATTGTGCAGGGAGGCCCATGTCAGTTGCACAGCTGCGCTTTTGGTGGCCACGTACTGGGTGAGCCTGTTGTGAGGTTGTGTGAGGGCTTCTCCATTTCTGCTTCAGGTTTAAGATCACCTGCCTGATTTCAGGCTGGTACAGAGAAGATTCTCCAACAGCCAACCATGATCTCATCTGGAGGAACTGGAAATAACAGCAGCATGTTTTATGTCTCTGTTCACACTAAGTAAATATCAACACACACAATTCAGCTCATTTTCACATGATAGAGGTATTTTGAGAGTAGGGGGTCTAAGAACACTCAGGATCCTAGGAAAGGGGCATTATACTCAGGAGTCTGGACTACACTTGGGGCTCATATACACTCATGCAATGCCTCTATTCTCATAATATTTGGAATTTATAAAATTCAGCAAGCTGCCTTTACTCCCAGTGTCACTACTAACAGGTATATCGGGCTGTAGACATATTTAATCCCTTCTGATTACAGTATTGCATGCTCATGAATAGGTACAGGAGGCTGTTAGGATGTATCATTCCCTCAATTACCCTCTACTTTCTCTGTAGCATCTCTCATCTTATACTTTGCAAACCCTTTGCATTGCTTTTGAGATTTTCTGACTCATAGAAATATATTGTGTCTATTGTTTTCACCTCTTCTTTTTGTATTCTTGTAAATGTCCTGCACTGTCTCTCAAGAGCTAAGCTTACAGTTTTAAGTTTCTTTGTCTCCTCTTGTGTGGTGATCTGCAGCAGGAGTTCATTCTAATTATTTCATTTTATTTATTTATTAGTTGCTAATAACTTTATGCACAAAACGTTGCTGCCATAACCATCTTCCTACCTGAAACTGTGACATTGGCACTGCATTTTGATATATAATGTTACTCTCCAGTATCTTCTCTTTTCACCTCTCTGCTTGAGGGGACACCTTAGATTTTATTTCATTACAACAATCACTCCAGTCAGTCTCAGCTGTGCCCACCATTTCAGAATTAATAAATGAACCACATTTTTCTTGTCTGTTTTTAACAGATATTTAGAAACACTTCAGTTCAATGATACTTTACGTATTTCCTTGTATTTCCATCTCCCTCCATTGTGCGAGACTCCTACAGTGGATGCAATAAGACTCCTTGTGAAAGTCAGATCTGATTTTAAGACTACCATCCCATTTCTTCCTGTAAACAAACCAAACAAAAGCAAAGAAAAGCATGAGCATGTTCAGAAAATCCAAATTTGAACCAGTTTGGTTTTTATTTATTTGCTTAAATTTAAACCTAAACAAAGCAAACCAGTTTCTTACTCATTCACAAATACTTTGTTGACCTTTTACAGTCTTCAGTGTTGATCTACCCCTTTTCTTACCTGCTCCTAATAAGGGAAGGAAAGCTTGCCATCACTAGGATTTGTCTATTTTCAGTTCTAGTTGAAGACTTCTGAACTTGGTGTATTCCACAAAGCAGAGTCATATGTGTCTGAGTCATTCTGGAAATTCCCTGGCATTATTTAGGAAACCTCTAATTTTTCTTATAACATCCTTAGCTGGATATGTGAAAGTGGATGATGCTACCCTGTCCTGCCAAACCCCTATTAATTTTTTTATTTTCTGAAGGGCCAAAAAAAGGATTGGACATCTATTTTCTTTTTCAGTGTTTGTCTTTTAATTATTTTGGAGGATTCTATTGTCTGACAAAGTTGTCTCAATGCCATTACCTTTTCAATGACAAAATACATATCAGAGTTACCATGTTTAAAATGTTCTTTATGCTGTGTCTTAGTTTCCCTTTTTTGGGTCTATCATCTCTCATTTCTTGACTAATTAGACTAACATGTCTAAATGTTTTTTGGTCCTCATCATACCATTTGCTCGGTTTGCCTGCCTTCATTCTATAACAGTCTTGCAAGTCTTTGAACCGCTCTCTCAAATGAAACCAAACAACAGATACAGGTGACATTGACATCCATGTAGTTTAACTTTATCTCATCAAAAAGTTAGATGTTTAGCCTGTGTGAACTGTCCTAATTTCTGTTATTAACCTCGAGAGAATGATACTCCCTACCTGTCCAAGTTTCTAAACAAGGTGGAATAAATCAGCGTCTGAGGAGTTTCACTCTGGACATGTCCAGTTCTTTCCATTACTTTTGGGAAAGAATGGATACTGACTTTACCTAGATGCCTCCCGTACACACTTCTGAATTTAGAAGAGGAAAATTTTAACCTTCCCATGTTCCCTAAAATCTGAAATTCTGCAAAACCTACTGTATCCAGACACATGTATGTTCTCTCATGTCTTTGAAATCAATTGTCATTTGACAAAGGTTTAAAAAAAAGGTAGAGGTGCCATCTGTCAGACCAACATAAGCATTCAATAATTCACCTTTGGAGTTATTATTTTCCTTGCCCACTGCCTGTTGCCTGGAAGCAGGACATCTGGCAACAAAGTGGGAATATTAAACCCAGAATAACATATTGGGTGAAACAAAGTAATATAGCAATGGGAACAATAAATACTTTGCCTTTTTGCTTTTTTTTTTTTTTTTTAATAAACCTCAGTGTCATTTGTAGTTACAGTATGATGTCGATTTGGAGTAGGTGAGGCTACAGTTCCAAAGGACTTTGGTAGCTGTTATGTCTTTGACACAGACACCAGCAGTGGAATTTACCTGAGTGGGAGATGTGAATTCCAGCATTTTGGAATAGACAGGTCTTAAAACATAGATCTTCTATATCCTGAATGACTGTTTTAACAATCTGATTATTATATATACACAGGTAGCACTATAACACTTTAAAAAAAAAACCAAAACAAAACCAAAAATAGTAGTTAAATTGTCTGTAGGTGCTTTTCACAGTGTAAAAAAGAACTTAGATGTTCAAACAGTAGTTTGGTACTTACTGTTTCATGTACACATGCTTTTCAAGGCTTTGAAAAGGCCCCTTAAAGTAGAAGAAACTTAAGCTAGAAGAAATTTAAGGTTTGATGTATCTTTCCCATGTTTTCTATTGACTGCCCTGGCAATCTTCCTTCACAGTGGTTTTATCACAAGACTCTTACAGCACTATCTCCACCAAGACTGTGTTCCTGACTAGGAGCAGACACCAAAGCATTGGGCAGAACTCAAGAGGAAAGACACGTAATGTAGTTGGTGCTCCACAAGAGCAAATGGAAAGGTTAAACAGTCATTAGTGAAGTAAGCCTGTTACAAAGCTTGTGAATATTTCAACAACACCTCTCTACACAAGTAGGTCCTCCATTTCAGTCCAGGTCAGCTGTCAGCAACCACAAAACACATGAAGCGAGGAACCTGCAGTGATCAGATATCAGATAAGGACAGCCCCTGAGAAAGAATGTCCTCCCTTGCCATGATTACAGGCCTTACTGAGGCTAGAGGCAAAAAGAACAGCACTGGCAATTGGCACAAATTCTCTTTTTTGCAGTGTATCTCCTCTGGATCAACAGCTACTCCAAACACTCTGCTGCTGGTAGAAAAACACAGAAAGAAGCAAGTGGTAATAGACATCTGTTTGGTTGGGTCTCCTGGAAAATCTATATAAGCCACTTGGAATTCACAGCCGAGCCTTGAGCAAACATTTCACTGAGGCAGCTAAGTGACATCTAGAGATTCAGTACATTGGACTGAGAAATATCCTTAACTCAGCAGCATTTGTTTATAACTTAGGCATAATGTATGATGCAGCTTCTGAGCTGTGTGATTTATCCAAACATCTAAAAGAAAGACATAACATTGCCAGAAGCTTATTCTGGGGTGTCAAAGCAGATTCAGGTTTTTGCATCAATGGCTGACAATCCTGGCTCTTCCACTGAAGAGGCTGTCAGTGCTTTTCAGAACATGTTCTTAAAAAAATAAATCTCTGCACTAGGGGGAATGTCTTAAAAGCAGTTACGGAGAATTTTCATGGAGTCTTGAAAATAACATATATTGCGAAATGCTGTTCACAAGAGCATTGAAAACTAATACTGCTCTGTACAGTGTTTCTTGGGAAAATCACGCAATGTGATTACATACCTCTTGAAAGGAGGTGTCAGGTCCTGTGTTACAGCCAAATTCTAACCCAGGTAATTACCTTCTGCTTATCTAAATTCCCCTCACAATTTCAGCTGAATAAGTTCTATTGTTTCGCTTCACACCCTAAAATGATGAGAAGTGCAGTGTTAGTGTACTTCTAACCAGAGGTGGCTGCATTTTGGTAACTTTTTTGTGAAAATTTTCACTTTCAGAGAATATCATGCAAATTATCACCATATAGAAACTGGATGTAGGATTTTTTCTAACGTTGGAAATAGGAGAACCTGTAGCTCAAGGAAGTCGCTACGAGGTAGAGCACCTAAAAGACTTGATGTCTCTCAAGGAAACAATTACACACACATATACATATATATATATATATACATATATTTATACACACACATAATTAACAATTCATATATGAGATATATTTCTCCTATATATTCTATATTTTATATGCATTCAGAACAGAATCAAACTGATTCTTTTATTAAGTCTTTTGTCTGAAACAAACTAAAAAGCAAGAAAATTCTATGTTTTTTCATCTCAAAATTTACAGTTCATGTTTGCAAAATTTGCAAAGCCTTTAAGAGTCTTCTGCTGCTATACAATTGGCTAAGTCAGAGATAAACAGATGAAACTGGTAAGACCCATGTTTTACCAGCAGTCATGTCAATTAAATCTTATATATTTCTGGGCTTAATCTAGAACTTTCTAAACTCAACAGGCATTTATTTTTATTAGCAAGGATGCCAAGGCTACTTTAGCTGTTTGTTGCACTCCACCTTTTTTTTTACCCTAAGAAAATATATTTTGCAGCAGCTTAATTTATGGCAATGACTTGAATCATATGTAAGTACAAATCCTTCAGATAAATGAGAGAAAATTGATGTTTTAATGCTATTTAAAAAAATAAAATAATGCAATGGAATCTGATAGAAAACAACAAGCAAACTTGTTTTAGTAGTCACATGATATACCCTGGGTTAGGTATTGTATTCTCCTGTCAGTCCAGTCTTCTGACATCTGGCAACAAATTCTCATTTATACATAGCTTTGTGCTTCATCCCCTATTCTTACAAAATCAGAGTTTGTTTTTCTATTCAAGTTCAGAAATACCAGCCATTATCAGATGAAAAAGATGTAGGGGGAAAAAGGCCATCAATCATGTAAATAAAAATACTTATGGAAAAAGACAGACCTTAGAATGCAAAAATAGCCTTTGTTTTGGCATTTCAGAGCTCAACTTCAGTTTTTTCCATTACTTTCACATAATTTTGAACTACTGCACATGTTATAAGGAATCAACTCTTTTTAATACATAAAATCATCCTAGATTTTCCTCAAAGGAATGTAGCCACACAAGTTTTGGAAACTGAAGTAATTATCTAACATCTACCTGAATACATTTAACACAACAGGAGAAGACCTCAGAATTATGAACTTAACCTGTAAAAGGGCTGCTTCAAAGTTCAAAATACATGAACCTTCCTCCTCACATAAGTTGTGGACACCACTGTTCTGAGACAGAATTTATGTTATGTGAACTTCATTTAGCCTAACTATATTACCCAAATCAAATTAAGTCAAGTCTCTATAGAGAAATTTAAAACTTGACACATATTCCTCACTTGACTTTGTTACACAGTTGAGTTTGTTAGTAATTAAATGCTGACAGGAACATCCAATTTAAATGCAAAAAACCGGAGTGTAAGTAGATACCAAATATTCAAATAGAGTCAAATAAAGGAAAAAATATTGAGGTATATTTAAAGATGCTAATTTAGAAAGAAATGAGCTAATATACAAAGGCCATTACTCTTTAACTGTCATAGAGTTTAATAAACCTGCAATAGTATTTTGTGATCTTGTGTCAATGCACAACTCGTCCCATTTCTTCCCAGAAAAGTCAACTGTAAGTGGCAGGTTTGGCTTTCTGGTTACACATTCCTGAGACACCCTAACAGTGTAGCCACTGAATGAAAGTTCTTATTCACTTGTAGCCTATTCATAAAGGCTTATTCAGAAGAAATTAATCCCAATGACTTTCCAAAATACATACCTGCTGAGATCATTCACCTATTAAGATTTTTCCAGTATCATAGGATCATAGACTGGTTTGAGTTTGGAAGGAACCTTAACCATCATCCAGTTCCAATCCCCCTGCCATGAGAGCAGGGAACTTTCTACTAAATCTGGTTGCTCATTGGTCCCTCCAGACTGGCCTTGAACATTTCCAGGGATGCAGCATCCACCACTTCACTGGGCAACCTGTTCCAGTGTCTCACCACCCTCACAGTAAAGAATTTCTTCCTAATATCCAATCTAATCCTACCCCTTTTCAGTTTAAAGCCACTACCCCTTGTACTATCACTATATGCCCTTGTAAACAGTCCATCTCCAACTCTTTCTATTCTGCCTTTAGGTACTGAAAGGTCACAATTAGATCAGTCCAGGCTTAATAATCGAAATTCTCTCAGTCTTTCCTCATAGGAAGGGTACTCCATCACTTTGATCATCTTCATTACCCTCCTCTGTACTCGTTACAACAGGTCAATATCCTCCTGTGCTGAGGACCCCTGAGCTGGATGCTTCAGGTGGGATTTCATAAGAGCAGAGGTACAGAATTACCTCCCTCACCCTGCTGGTCACACTTCTTTTGATGCAGCCCAGTATACAATTAGTTCTCTGTGCTGTGAGAGCAGTATAGAAACTCTTCTGTGCATTCTCTGCTTCACACTCTAAATTTTGACAAAGCAGTGGTTTTCTTCAAATCCTTTAAAAATAACAAAGATAACCCTGCCCACTGGTCTCCATGTTCCTAACTGGCCACTGGTTAGGTTCCAGATCCTGACTTTTCCATCGCACATCTGACTATGCATAAAGAGACAAAGTGGATATTACTGCTAGGCCAAGTCAGGAAAATAATTTTATCTACATTCAGTCCACAGGCTGTAACATATTTGTCTACCTTACCGGAATTATTATAAAAATAAATTAATTTAAAATTGTGAGATGCTGAGAATACACATTGATGATTTCCAAAGAAAAAGCAATTAAATAAAGAAGCTGTGTGCATGAATCACTGCTGATCAGTGTTTCTTATATCACTTAAATGCCACCTCAGGACAGAAGACAAAAGTGGACCACAGGTAAAGAATTCTATGTACAATATGCACTCTGCCGAGACATACAGCAAAGTTCTTAGGGTCCTGTGAGTGTCTCATTCCCACACTCTCTGTAAGGTCAAAGAGGGTTTGCACAATTCTTAATGACAGTTTCTTAACCAAAGCAATCTCCTTTGTATCTCTGACTGATGGGTGGGTTGTGATTTAGTAGTTACAGGTTTCAACAGCACCTGAGTCAAACACTGTTTGTTGTTTATAGTTGCTTTTCTGTTAAATGGAAAATTATACTCTCCCAAAAAGACTAAGTTACTGTCTTTATTTCAACATGGTACTGACTGACATATGCCAATTTACCTGTCACCATATTCAACATGCCAGTATTAACATTTTCTTAACTGATTTAGATTTTTTTTTTTCTCACAAAACAAGTTTTAATATCAGCTCCTTAGGACTATGAACATGCTTTTGCTATATGATAGGATGAAAAAATAAAAGAAAATCCGTATTTATTCATTATCATATATATAATTCAAGTTGGGTAAACTGGAAAATGCTTTCAAGAATCAACTGACATGAAAAGCATATTTGATGAACACGAATCCTTTTTATAATTTATATTCTGTTTTCCGAGGCTTCTGCAATATGTTCTGGTTATATCAGACTATGTTATGATTTAAATATAAAGATTTTTTTTTAAACTAATCATATAAAACTTTACCAAGTGAGACTCTCTAAAAAGACAAGAAGGCATTTAAATACATAAAGGAAAATGTTCAGAATTTTATCTGTAAGCGCAGAGAGTGGAAAGTGTATATGCCCTATTTCTGGATTTCAAAAGTGGAAAACATGGGGATGTATGTGCACTCATTATTAAGCTTTCTAATCTGTCAGCCACACACTCAGTGCATCCGATCCAGCAAGTAGCTTCCAAGCTTCCAACTAAGAACAACAGAAATTTAGAAGTCTCAATTTTATTTTTTTTTTTCAATATGGAACAATACACAACAGTTTTTAAAACTGTGACAAAAAAAATAAAAGCAAAGTAAGAAAGAAAGCACTTGGTGAAAAGCATACACACTTAAATATTATCATTCTTGTAAGTGCTTCATAATTTGCGGAAACTGAAATCTTGATATTTGGTTCATACCTGGGTAAAGAACGAACACTTTGTTTGGTTATCAGTCTTTGGGAGCAGCAGAAAGAAACACATTCAGGTCCCTGGGCTTTACTTCAGGTTAGTGTAACATTTGGAATGAGCCGTTGTCCAAAGCCCAGGATTGGCTGCTCGCTGTACCCTCACACCCAGCAGAGCACAGGCAGCCAATCCCCATGCAAAATATGAGCAAGGTCATAGTAGTGTAACACACTCCTATAACTCAGAGATTACAAAAGACATTAAAATTCTGATGCCCCATTCATAAGGAAAAGATTATAATGAGAGCAGAGAATGGCACAACATTAATTCATTGTGTGACAAAGAATATAATGAGAATGGGAAATAGTACAAACATAACTCATTCTTGTTACAGCTTTAAGATTGTAATGTCATGGTTCATATCACATACTTAAGAAGAAAGGTATGGTAGAAGAAGAGTTGCAATATTAAACATAGCTAATCTGAATGCAGTACACATTACTATAAATGCAATATAATAAAAAATGAAACACGTAGAAATGGTTTGTTAAAAGTGTTATAATTTTTCTGTACAC
The DNA here is from genome assembly GCA_013400415.1 of Scytalopus superciliaris. NCBI lineage: Eukaryota > Metazoa > Chordata > Aves > Passeriformes > Rhinocryptidae > Scytalopus > Scytalopus superciliaris. The sequence goes on along the minus strand of VXBX01000122.1, from coordinate 607,263 downwards.
TTTTGTTAACAATTTATTAATACTGTTGATATGAAGGGTTGCAGTGTGTGTGTGTCCAGTCATTAACAGAGCTGTCCTCAAAATCTTTTTACTCTTGTATATCTTTAGAAATCAATTACAATTAAAAATAAAAATAGAGGACAGTATCTGTGTCTCTCATGATACAACTTACAAATCTGCCAAGACACAGGCAGTCATGTTTAGTCATTTTGTCTGATATAGTGTAAAGAAATAAAGCCATAAAACAAGTAATGCATTCACCTCCTGAAATTATTGAATTACTGTAGTTATTGCTCGTCTACCACTCACTCAGTGATGTGCAATATCCTACCTAATGTAGTAGACTTTATTGAAACATTTAACTGATAAGACATTAAAAAAATCTTTGACCATCCATCTGAGAGTTTGACAAAGCCCAAAGCAACTTGTGTCATTCCTTAAGCTCTAAGCAAGATCACCAAATCAATGCATTTTATTTTGCTTTTGAAAGCAAAACATTACCTTTGTGGTTATTTCAGTTAAGTGAAAAAATGAAAAGGTTATCAAAGACACTCCCGGTATATTAAAATTCAGGGAATGTTGCTCAACTCAAGCAAGATGACCCAGAACCAGTTGCCTAGAACTGTGTCCAGATAGCTTTTGAATGCCTCCAAAGCTGGAGACTCCATAAGTTCTCGGAGCAGCTTGTTTCAGTTCTCAGTCACTCTCACCGTAAAAAAGTGCTTCCTGATGTTCAAAGAAACCTTCTGTGTTTCAGTGTGTGCCTATTGCCTCTTGTTCTATGACTGGGCACCACTGAAAAGAGGCTGGATCTGTCTTCCTTGCACTCTCCCTTCAGGTATTTATATACATTTAGAAGATTCCCTCCCCGATTTCCTCAGGCCAAATGGCCCCAGCTCTCTCATCAGCCCTTCCTCATGTGACAGATGCTCCAGTCCATTCATCATCTACACAGCCCTTCTCTGAACTCTTTCCGCTAACTCTAAGCAAAATACAACAGGTACAACCTCGCCAGTGCTGAGTAGAGGTTACAAGTACCAATTAGAGAAAAGATAAGAAAACATTTGCTCTTGAATTAAAAAAAAAAATATTCCAAAGAATTTTCCCTTGAATTAGATGAAAAGATCTTGAATTCAGCTGAAAAGATTAAGACCTTGAGCTAGATAAACTACCACATGAAGTTAAATAAAGGGAAGTGCTGGATTATGCACTTGGGATGGGGTAACGTTGGATGTACGTACAGACTGGGGAACGAGATGATGGAAAGCAGTGACATGGAAAGGGATCTGGGTGTCTTGGTCAGTTGCAAGCAGAATGTGAGTCAGCAGTGCCCTGGCAGCCAGGAGGGCCAACCGTGTCCAGGGGGGCATCAGGCACAGCATTGCCAGCTGGTCAAGGGAGGGGATTGTCCCGCTCTGCTCTGCACTGGGGCAGCCTCACCTTGGATATTGTGGGCAGTTTTGGGTGTCACAGTGCAAGAATGACAGTAAGCTCTTAGACAGTGTCCAAAGGAGGGCAACGAAGATGTTGAAGGGCCTTGAGGGGAAGCCATATGAGGAGTGGCTGAGGTCACTTGGTCTGTTCCGTCTGGGAAGAGCAGACTGAGAGGAGACCTTATACCAGTCTACAGCTTCCTCATGAGACAGGCACTGATCTTTTCTCTGTGGTGACCAGTGGCAGGACCTGAAGGAATAGCCTGAAATTGTGTCAGAGGAGGTTTAAATTGGATATTAGAAAAAGGTTCTTCACCCAGAGGGTGGCTGGGAACTGGAACAGGCTCCCCAGGGCAGTGGTCACAGCACCAAGCCTGACAGAGTTCAAGAAGAGTTTGGATGACACTCTGAGGCACACAATATAACTCTTGGAGATGATCCTGTGCGGGGCTAAGAGTTGAACTCAATGGTCCTTGTGTGTCCCTTCCAACTCAACATATTCTGTAATTCTCTGAACTAGATCAGAGGCCAGTGTGACCCCTTACAATATCACTGGAAAACTCAGAGAGATTTATTGTAATAAAATAAATAAAATCTTATTTCTTTTTCTCTCTTCTAAAATGAAAGCTACTAACAAAATTGTAAAACTGTATCATATGGATTAAACTTGATCTATTAATTTCTTTAAAAAACAATTGTTTCTTGAGAATCATAGCTCTATCTGCAGTAAGTTGGTTAAAATTAGGAAAAAAAAGCTTTTATGTGATTACTGTTTTTTGTAATCTAGGTGGATTTATTTTATTCTGTGTTAGTATAAATAAACATATTCCAAAAAGTGGCAAATGTGGTTTTATATGTGTTATTTTAGTATCCGCATTACTTCCAGGTGCATTGTCAAAATGAGATAGGTATAAAGACCATGAGCAGAGGAAAAAATGTGATTGTGTGAGGGATATTATGACAGTTCTGTATGCATAATACATGCATCCCAGGAGGCAATTCTGCATCTGTTACATATATTTATGTATTTTTACTTGCACTTTTGGATATATTTAAGATTTATGGTGATAGATTTGATCCCCTTAAAGACAATAAAAGGAAAACATGCAACAAGGGTACGATTTTGTTAGTGAGTAAAGTGTAAAAAGGGTGTGAAAGTTGTGCACCTGGCAAGCACTGTGAAGGTTAAGGATTTTCTATTCTCAACACTTACTAGCCTTTCTGCAGTGGTTTTCAAAATAGTTTCAAAACAAAACTCTAATAGATTTGATCTATGTGCAGCTAAAGTATGTTTCTGTTCATTATAATGACTGAAAGAGGGTGAGAAAACTATTGCTAGATGTTAAAGACTAACACAGGAATGATGAAGACATTTTGTGAGTGAAAAGAAAAATCCTGAAGTCTCAGGGAATGAAGAAAGTGATGATAAATGAAGACAACAGCACAAGGGTAAAAAGACAGAAAAGATAAAATGGCTAAAGAGACAGACAGTTTTATACAACTAACTGTTTGAAGAAACAACACACTGTGTTGTACTGTAATGACATTTCCTGACCAGTGAATTTTCCATGAAGAGATAAATGAGACTTTTACTAGCTTCCATTAGACAGCAGGTATTTTTTACTTTTTGTTATACAGGAGATTTGAAAAAACACCTTCTTCAGAAAATTCCTAGATACATTTAGCTGACAAAGGATAATATTTTTGCTGTTTAATTTTGACTCTTTGAAACAGTGACTTTTGTACAGCTTTCTTTGAGCTTTAGACAACCATCTACAGAAAGAAACAAATAGAAAGTTGTGCCTCAAGGCACAAACAAAAGAGAAGCTTCAACATTCAGATGCATGTAGTTCTACAGTTGTCTCTTATATGGTTTTATTAAGTTTCTTTGAAGACATCTTATATCGGTCACTGTCAGAGACAGGCTGTTACACAAGATGAACTGCTCATCTTGCCTGGTATTTCAATTATTATATATATAGTTAAAAAAAAATCCCAAACCCAAAACTTTAAAGATAGGGAATGGAAGAAACCATAAAAGTGAAAATATAAATTTAACAATATCATCTTCCAAATGTAGTATTTTGAAGCCATTTTCATTTACCTGAAGAGTAGAAAAAATAGAAAATTTTTACGGAGTTTAAGATACTCTACAAAAGTTGTAAAGATGTTATTGCTACTAACTGGGTGATATAAGCATATTTTTGTATACTATCAATAAAAAAACATCTAACAACTCTTATTTCCCTCAGCTGGAAGGAAGAAGCCAAACAGTTCCTGCCGACTTCACCAAAATCTGATCTGATTATTAAAATTATTAGAGAGATGCCTCTGCCCAAATTAAGCTGTGAGACCATATGCTGAAGTCAATAGTATGAATTTTATTTAACAGTAACTGAGGCGTTCAGGGAAGGAGAGAGAGACAGATAAAAGAGGTGAGGGGGAGGTGGGGTGGTGAAAGAGAGTGACAGAGAAATAGATACAGTAGAAGAAAGTTACCACCAGTCCATAGATTCCAATGATGTCCTGTTGATCTTCTACTGATCTTCTCAGTGGTTGCAGACTGTGTCTGTTGAATGGTGGGGGGAAGGAGCCGACAAAACTCCCATTTCATGGGGTTTATATTGTGAGGAGGCTAGGTGGAAATGTCACCTGTATCTTCTCTGAATGATATAATACTGGATTATGGGACATGTCAGGAGTCTTTGACGCTTTCTAAGGTGTTGCTGCTATCTCTTAAATCAGTGTGGTTGGATCAGTCTGGCCCATTTTGGTCCATCACCTGAGATGAATAGCTCAGGCTAAGTGTGAATGTCTTTGATGCTCCGAGAGGGATTTTCACAGCTGAGTGCTCATGTAAGGAAAGAAATTGGCATGATAAGAAGAACTATCCCATCTCACAGGATATGTCTCTTATCAGCCTCTTTCCCTACCTGGAAATCCAGTTTGGATCCTCATGTATGCACACCCTTCTGCAGCTGGAAGGTCATTAGGTGTATCGCTAGCAAAGCAGCCATCCAATTTTTTGAGCCATCAGCACTAGTCTCTTTACAGCATCTGGGCTGTTACTGCAGTGGTTGTATGGAAGCAATTCAATTTTTTACAGTTGTGGATGCATTCTTCTCCTTTGACCTAGGATAATTGGACAAAAGTCTTTTGGTTATCTTAATAATGTTTAAGCCATTAACCATTTCAGTCTCTGAGAACTGTGCTAACTAAAGACTCTTTTTAAAAAAGATTTATGTTACAATACAACAGAACTCTTACAAATCATGTCACATTGAATTGAAAAATTGTTTTTACAAATAATGTATGACTATCATGTTACATTTATTGAGCTTGAGAAACTTCAGAGGTGTACCTGTGTGAACCTCATGAGGCTCAATAAGGCCAAGTGCAAAATCCTGCACCTGGATCAGGGCAATGTCCAGTATCAGTACAGTCTGAGAGATAAAGGCATTGAGCGCAGTCCTGAAGAGAAGGGCTTGGGTGTACTGGTAGGTGAAAAGCTGGGTGTGAGTCCAAAAAGGCAACCATATCCTGGACTGCATCAAAAGAAGTGTCTAGCAGATTGAGAGAAGTAATCCTGCCCCTCTGCTCTGTTCTCGTGAGACCTTACCTGTAGTAGTGCATCCAGCTCTGGGGTCCTCATCATAACAAGCACATGGACTGGGTTCAGAGAAGGATCAAAGAAAAGATCATAAGGATGGAGCTCCTCTCCTGTGAAGTCAGATTGTGAGAGCTGGGGTTGTTTAGTCTGGAAAAGAGAAGGCCACAGAGTGACCTTATTGCAACCTTTCAATAGGTAAAGGTGGCCTATAAGAAAGATAGGGACAAATGTTTTAGTAGATCCTGTTGCAATAGGGCAAGGGGCGATGGTTTTAAACTCATTAAAAGAGTGTTGATTTAACCTAACAAGAATGATTTTTTTTCGTAATGAAAGTGGTGAAATGCTGGAACAGACTGACCAGAGAGGCAGTAGATGTCCCATCCCTGGAAATATTCAAGGTCGGGCTGAATGGGAGTCTGAGAAACCTGATGAAGTTGAAGGTGTTTGTGTTCATTGCAGGAAGGTTGCACTAGATGACCTTTAAAAGCCCTCTCCAACCTAAACTATTTTGCTATTGTATGATTATGAATTTAAACTTCCAGTGCCAGTATATCCTCAGTTTCTTATTTTTTTCAGAAATTAAATGGAAACATAATTTATATAACAAATAATATACAATATTGCAAATAAGAAAATGTTCAGAATGGCAAAAATTGAAATGCCAACATTAGATAGCCAAAAGATGTATCTGTGAATCATAGACTAGTATGCCATTTTAAGCTGATAGACATTTACTTGCACTTTTTGCAAGCTTCAGATCCTAGGCATTGACATAGACCTAGCCCAGTATCACTTTGTAGTTAATAAGGAATTTGTGTTCATCCTTATTTTATTGAAACAAGTAAATTCACAAATATTTCTGGTGAAAAGTTGCAGGGGAAGGTGGAGAGAGGAAAGGACATCTTTAACATGCACCTACTAACGAAATTTCTGCCTCCTCTTAGTAAAATCAGTTATACTAGGAGGTCCACACATTTTTCAGCAGAAGCCCTAGAATGTCAGATATCCTTACCCAAAGCATTTTCATTACAATGGTAAATGAATGGGAATAATAGAGCTTTGTAACTTTACAGGTTTTCTGTGCAGGTGTTTTTGTGGGGTTTGTTTTTTGGTTTTTTTTTCTTTTTATGCTTTGACATACTTTGAACAAACAGTATTTTCTGAAGGTCTCACCTATTTCATTGTGAGTGGGAGGGGACAGACTATTTTTACTCATTATAGTAGATCTATAAGCAAATGACAGCTATTTCTTTTACTTTTCAAACTTTTATTTTTCCTGCATTTTTGCTAAATAGTTCCATTCATCAGTAGAAGATAAATTAATGGATTGGAGTTGAAGACAGATATTTAAGAGGTTTAAACCCTACACTTAATTGGCATGTTAAAGAGTCAGAGTCAACACCAGTACATAAAAAATGTATATGCCCATAAACTATGGCACTCTATTCCACGGCTCAAGAGGCATCATGCCATCCACTTCATTAATCAAGAGTATGCCCCAAGTTTCAATACTTGATGATTTACAGTCACTCTTTGTATATGCTCAACTACATATGGAGTAAACTTAGGATACATATCTCAGATTTGAAAGACTAAGGTTAATAATCCATTTTGTTTATTGTTGACATTTCATGGCTTCTTATCCTAATCAAGAATGGGGCTGCTACTTCTGATATAGTTCAAGCCACAGCTGAGAAACATAATTCTAGTACTCAGAATAATTTTATCTTTATTATGGCCAACATTTTCAATTATGATGGCTCCTTATGAAGGAAGACACCTATTCTTTAGAAAATGGATTAACACTGCACCTGATTAGTTATCAGTGCAATGTTCAGTAGACAGCAACGAGAAATAAATTACTGTGGGTTCCTGGGTTGAAGTTTACTAGTGCCTCAGGGGTGAAAGGCTGTCTGAAGGAAAAGCTGAACACTGATGAAAAGTTCTAGTAAGAAGAAAGAGAGCAGGGAAGAAGGGAAGGAGAATGAAAAAAAAAGGAGGGAGGAAGAGAGAGTGCAAAGAAAAAGGAAGAACTTTCCCACCTGTTCCTTTTAAATTGTTTCAAAGACATAGAATCTGGTTCAACAAATGCTATTTTTTAATTAAGGGGTCATGCATCACTTCCACACTCTCATGTTCATGTTTGTATCTTCAAGTGTTCAGAATACTTTAAGGGGAGAGTAAAGAATTACTCACCATCCTCAGTGTCCATGGCAAGATGAGAAGTGTAGCATACTATAGGCAGGAGGAAGAGACCAGGACATAGTGATATGCCATGGGTCATCAAAAGGTGACCCATGATACTTCACTTTCTGTATCCTTATGCAAAAAAATCCTGTCATGGACTGGCTAACTTAAAATCATAATATGGTCCAACCTTGAGCTAAGAATACACTTTATTTACCTGCCTATGCAGCATCGTGATGATACCCTCTGTTCTCTTGCTGAAGCTGTAGAGTTTTCTTTATATTCCACTGTTGAGAAAGAGAGTTAACCCAGAGGAATAGAGATCTCTCCTATGGCACAAGGCAGACAAGGCCGATATCTCTCATCTGGCCAGGAAGTGCCCTAACTACTGGATATATCTGTTCAAATGGAAACATGAGGTTTTTTAGTTAAAACTAGGTTACCATCAGTAATAGGTGTTCAAAATGTCTGAAAGAGGTGACATCAGTCTAGTCTAATAATTAGGCACTCAATCACTTGTTAGACTATTTAAGTATTTTATCTCATAACTATTTCATACAGAAATAGTCTTTAGATCTTTAATTCTAATCTTGATTCCCTGCTGTAGTCCAATGAAACCTATTTTCTCAGAAGCTTGGCATTACCCTCTTTGTGAGTCTATTTTTAAGCCACCTTGTATTTTACCTGCACTGTGTGAGAAGACTAAATGCTGCATGTCTGGTCCCAGGGATCTGAAGGGAGCTATTTCCATGCTAAGTAGCACACTGAGCCCTAAGTAAAATGGACAGGTTTGCAGAGGTGAACTGCCACCACAGCAAAGGAAGTTCTATTTGTTTGGCATTTGTAACTCATGTGGCCTGTTGCTTTACATCTTACTGGCAAATATTGGCCAGAGTTTGTGGACTACAAATACTTCACTGAAAATGGCTAGCACTGCTGTAGTTAGCAAAATACAAAATGCTGCAGTAATCTCTGAGCAGCTACTGAGTGAATAGTCAGTCTGGCTGATATAAGCCCCAGAATCAGACGTCTTCTTAAAATCCATTACCATAGTATTCCCCTTAGAACAGTAGTTAGTTTCATCAATTCACAGCTTTATGACCTAGCCAATTAATATGAGTGATATCCTGACTTCCGCTCATAAAAACAATCTCTCTCTAATGCTGGTATAATTTGGAGATATAATACTCAAAGAACTAACTTTGTGAACAGTCAGGATGATACTCTAGTAGAGCTCATATACCACTACACAAAACCTGGATCACCAAGGAAATGAATACTCTTTTTGAAAACATACACTGAATAGCACATACCAAAAATACATAACAAACACATAAAGTACATGGAAGAATCAGCATCTGGTAAACCATTTGATGAATTACTCTCCTCAGACTCACTAAGAAAGTAAAACAGAGATCTTCAGTTTCTCTAGAGGTTGCCATAATTTTTTATCCATAGTCTGTTACAGAGGACCAAATTTGTTCCAAAGGCAGATACATTCACTTCAGTGAGAGTCACATCTATTTAATCCAGAAGTGAATATGGCATTTAATAAACCAAATCAACAAAGGTATACAATTAGATTTATTTCAATTGAGGCCAGAAATATAATAGTCAGAGATCTTTTAGGATATATAATAATTGTATTGTCTTTGTTTTTCATAGTTTCCAATTATATTGTGAGGGATCTCATAGTGGGACAGAGATCAAAGCTATTAGACTATCAGTACCAATCAGCATCACTGATTCCTTCTGTTTACTTGATGTCTAATGTAAGATTTCCTTTGAAAAAGTTGAAATTCTCATGTCATTAGTCTGAGTGTTTTTAGTTTTGTTGAATTTCCTTAAACTATTTATTTAATCTAACTTATAAATAAGGATAATTACTACCTGAAGTGATTTTTTATTTCTTTTTCTTTCTTTAAGGTTTTTTTTATAGTTTCCATTTGATTAATAGTCATTATACTTCTTTGAGGTGAGAGGTCGGGGGGGTTTTTTATTTGGGAGATGCTACCAGCATTAACATTAGAACATAACTTGCAAGAGAGAAATAACTTTGATGAAGAGGAAACATGGTCTGCTTCTTTAAAATATAATATGTATACCATTGTGCCATGGACAGTTATTTTAAGAAAAAAAAAATTAAAAATACCATCTATTTTTTCTCAACCTGATTATTTTAAACTTGTCACATATATGTATACAGATATATTTATACTTGTACATATGAGAGCTTCACCAAAAGCAGTGACATGTACTCCTAGATATTTCAACTGGCTTTACCCTAGCATCTCTAATAGAAGTTTTAACACTGATTATCCCCTGTCCTTATTTAATGGAGCTTCTCCAGTCAGTCTCCCAGCTGCTGACAGGCCAGATTCAGGGATACCTAGCCTTAGTACCTCCTGAAGTTTGGGGAGATGGTTAACACCCTTAGCTGTTCATATGATTTTATATGGTACCAGACAGTTGCATTAATCTGATCATGAAGCAAGACATCCAGTTTGAGAGGTATTAAAGCCTAGAAAGGTAGCCATTATAGTCCAGACAGGTATTACATCCTTGGTTGTAAGGTCAGCCACTAAGATTGTAAAAGAAACATATTTTCATGACTGCTTCCACCAGACTCAGGGTCAGACTAGGAAACCTCTGGATCCTATGTGCAGGGATACAGCTATCTTCCAAATCTGTCCTTCACCTGGAAAAACTTTTTGAGACAAATTAATTCTGGACAGTGTAACCCAAAGCCTTCTGAAATTCAATTACTATGTAGTATATGTTCTGCAAAGCAGTATTCCCATCTGTGTCATGACTAGAGAAGCAATTTCTTCATTACTATTACTCAACAAATACGTTTGAAAAGTAAGCTTGGATATAATTACCATAGTGACATGATTTCAAGTTCATCCTTTAGCTGTCTGTGGGTCATAATTTTAGATGATGGAAATCTGCTTGAGTTAAAACTCATAATTAATGAGCTGGTTTGGTTTGTGTAGAATTTTTTTTCTTTTTGTTCAGAAAGATATCTGAACAGATATCTGGCTGAAAAAAATTCCAGGCTTCCTCACATTAAAGTAAATGAAAATGGGGAAGATAATGTAAATAATTTTACATTCTTTTAACAACTTTCCCAGTTAATTCTACCACTTTTTAACTTTATATTTGGATTTATTGTTCTAGATCATCTTATCTAGGGTACTACCTTGACATAAAATTAGTCATTCTCATTTCTGTGGGATTCTTCACATTGTAAAATTAAAGAATCAGGATATTAGAAATAAGTCATCAGCATGTTTTAGCTTTCCTATCTGTAGATGACGTAGATTTACTTGAGCTTATATAGCATAAATAGATAACTGAAAGATCAGTCTGTCTGAAAATATCTGGAGACATTAGAGGTCAAAACATAGGAGAGAAAATCTATTTCAAAAATGAGGCTATGCAAGTATGAGTTTCATCATAATCAAAAAAACCCATAGAACAAATATCCTGCAGAAATAAAACCTATGGAGCTATCAGCAAATGAGTTCATGTACACTTCATTTTCTACCTCTACCTCTCTGTATTAAGTTCTATCCTTTCCCTGTTTTAGGGAATACCATGCTCAAGGTATCCAAACACCTTTGTAATTTTGGCAGGGGAGACAGAGGGCTCTGGTTAGTAATTTCTGAAACAGAAATAGCAGGAAACAAATATATAAGAATTCCAGGAAGGGGTTTTTTTTGTTTGCTTTTTGGGTTTGTTTGAAAAATGGAAATCTGTGAGCAAATAAGGTTATCATGGTCTGAATAGTTCCTGTACTCAGTCACACCACTTTGCAGTTTCTCACCCAGCTGCATATTAATTACATGCACACACAAATAGTGGTCTTATTCTTTCATTCTGTAATACGTATCTGATGTGCACTGATAGGAGAGAACTCAATTTTTGCGCACAAAGCATGTGAAGTCATAGACTGATTTTCCTTCTTAGTGAGATTTTTTTCACAGGAATGGATGTAGTGTTTAGAGGGGTTACATAAGCAGAGATATATACATTGACATCTTAAAAAATTAGTACTTTGTGCCTATTCATTTTTTTCTTACATTTGCAGGAAGCTACATCATCTTGCTTGCTTCTGCCCTACCAACTCATTTAATTTTCAGACCTATATGCTCTGGTCCACATGGGAATCACCAGAGACATCACAGCAGCTTCCCAACCTCTTGGGAATCAGCTTGCTTCTTTTTCTTACGCTGGTTCACTTTGTCCTCCAAGTAAGAATTCAAATGTCAATCATTTTTTGTTCAATTTCATGGGGTAGAATCACAAAAATGGCAACCAATCCAATTGCAAATTACTTGATGAATCTTCTTTGAAGAGTTGCCAATAATGCTAATCATCAAATGGTTGAATTCAGCTCTGTAGAAATGCATTTGTGAAGAACAGCAATCTCTGTGACTTTGACAAAGGAACTGCTGACTTGCCTCACTGTTTGTCTTTTGATGTGAAAGAGCAAATCGATTTATAGAGCTTTTGCTTGCAGATGTAGGATATGATTAGTATGCAGAAAGACCTTTCTACAGTGTCATTTGTTTATTTAGCTGTCTCTGCACTCAACCCTGATTGTGTATACTTAATTAATGTATACAAAGCTAAAAGAAATAAAACCCTGGAACCATGATCATAGAATACTGTACTACATGTCATTCGTCACTGTGAAAATGCTATTTATATTTTATTGGCTACAAGGAAGGGAAATGCATATATTTAAAAAAACTGTATCAAAAAGTCCTTATGTTTGCCAAAAGCAGCCAGTTATATTTACACCAAAAAAGTGTCAAAGAAAGCTGTACGATTTAAGTAGGAGGTTCTTTTTTTCCCCAGTGTTTAAATTTTTATTCCAAACTGTTGTTGAGTCTTTATAAAAAAAAGTAGCTCTGATGCCTTCCTGAGGTCAAAGTACTCTGTAAAACATCCTAAGAGACCTGAATCATCCCGTTCTTCAAGGCCTTCTGATTCTGTTCCTTGGAAATTTTAGCTGAGAAAGAGCTTAAAGAGGAAAGCAGAGGCACTAGAGACCTTCATGTCAATAATGAATGATCAATAGAAGTCACACACTAGAAAATTGACATTCAGTCAGCAATTCTGTGTTATTCATGCACATTTTACATTGTCTATTCAGGTTTGTTGTGGGGAAAGCAGACACAGAAAGGCAGAAAAAGTTAGAAATCATCAGAATACCAAATAATGGAATGCAGAGTGACATCTAGTGACATGCTGTGTAAGAAGCATGAACATTCAATTACTGAAATATACTGATTTTAGAAGTTATAAGCAGATTTCCAGAGAATTTACTTTAAAAAATGTTACAAAATTTTCTTTAAAAATGTCTTCCATAAGCATATGAGACCATTCAAAATTCAAATTACTAAAATGTTTGCTTTTGTCTGTTGTAAGCAAATTTTCTACAGAAACATTTTAGAACTTTATTAATATTGATGCTATAATTAGTTTGTCAGCATGGAATCACCTTATAAATAACTTCATGAACTCAAGACCTTTATCTCTTATGTTCCTCAGCCATGAACACTGACTCAAAATCATGAGCTAAGTAACCTATTCAGGCTCCTGTACAGTATTTTCCAAAATGGCAGAGTACTATCTTCAGGAACAAATTGCATTTGACCTTCTGTTCTAAACTTCTCCATGATGTTAACTGCAGGGTTCTGGACACTGAAAGTGCTGTTAGGAAGGACATCACTGTTACAAAATTGAAATCCAGAATATCCTGTTCTCAACCAAGTCTCAAATACTGATACAGATGATAATGCCCTTAATTTCTATCGCACGAATAAGTAAGAGCAATTTATGTCATTAAAAGAACGAGACTGACCTGCAAAAACTGCGAAATAATGAAATACTGCAAGGAATCAGATAAGATGCTCAAAGTATGCCTTTTAAATAATATAAAAATACCTTTTAAAAGTTACTGGTAAACTATGTTATTGATACCATGCTTTAGTAAATCAGAAAGTGAAGAAATCACTGCATGGGGCCGAAATAATTTTGTGGGTTGTAATGGATGAATGTAGAAGTTACTTTAATCAAATTTGCTACTTTAAATCATATCTTTGTTCATTTTTCAACTTCAATGTGCAATAAATGTTTGTCATTTTCATATTTTCACTAAAATCACTGCAGCACAGAGAGAAGGCAAAAGAAAAGATATCACATATTAGACTGATTAAGCTTCCATGTCAGTAACTTTAAATCAACAAATCAATTAATAGGAGAGAGGAAAGAAAGAACATTTAAAATATTTGAACAAAATTAGTCTATATTTGTCTCTGGAGTTATCTTCTTTCTAGATAAGGAGCTCGGGTAAATTATTTTACAAGTATATTGCATTTATCACATAACAGTCATATGATGATGATATTGAAAATTAGTTGATTATATAGAGGCATCCATCACTCCATGCACTAAATCTTTTTCTATGTTTTGTTATGGGTTTTCTCCTTCTCGCCCTACATACTTGGACTTTTAAAACTTCCTTTTGGAAACAACTATCACTTTTCTCAGATGTTCACACTTACTCTTATTCACTTGCAAGTCTGGAAGATGTAAATATACCTCTAGGTTGTACTTTTTCTGTAAATACTTAGCCTTACAAATAGCAAGCCTTAGACACTAATTTAAAAGATGAAAAAGTTAAATTAAAGTTCTAATTTCACTGTTCAGAATGCCAGTCTCTTCTTTTTTTCTTTCTCATTTTTAAAAATTAAGGTTGACTCAGAAGATCAAAGTCTTTGTTCTCACCCTTCGTTATGCTCTTCTAGAGCAGTGTAGAATGTGGTGTACTGGCCAACTAAGCTGAATTCTGATGTTTGATTTCATTGACATATTAGAAAGCAAGTTATGTGTATGATGAATTTTTACTTTTTGTCTTCATTCCACAGAACCTTCCATTTTGAGCATATTTCCAATGATTTTCTTTCTTCCATTCATTGAACATCCTTGTCCCCATATACTACACACCAGTTTCTCTTCATTTCTTCTTTCTACCTTGACTTGTTTCTTCCCTTCTCACACTACAAATCCCTTCTAAATCCCTCTTTTATATTCTCACTGTGGCTTACAGTATATCTTTAGCATTAAACAAACCAAGCAACCAAGCAACAAACTAGACAAGCATGTGACACAAATTCAAATAATAGCCCTCAAAGAGGGCAACTCTTTTAACAATCTCCAATTACCTTCAGTGCAATGACATCAGATCATAATTATTCTCATCCTTTTACAAAATTACTTTTCTTTTTTTCCAGAAGGATCAAAAACTTGTCTACTTTCAGTCAAAAAGGTAAGAATACAATTCTATTATGAAACAAGGAAAAAAAAAATTAAAAAAAATTTAGAAGATATTTTTAAGTCAAACTTCTCTTATGGTTTTAGCAAGAGCATTTTGATTCTATCCATTCAAATGAAAACAACTGCAGTTCTATTCTTAGTGCACAACAACTTGGTTGTGACCTTCTTAACACATAAAATCTTTCACTTCCAGACTGAGGTGGGAAAGTTGCAAACATATGGAAACACAGCAATAGGAGTTACTACTTTCCATCTGAAAGCCCTGAATTATTAGGTGTGACACTTCACTAAACCTTTCTCTCTTCTCTTTCATATTTTTTTCCTTCCCTACCCTTGTCAGAACTCTCCTCCAGCCACTTAATTCCTTTTCCATTTCCAAAGTCTCCATTGCATTTCATTACCTGTGGACAATTCTGTCAGTTTTGTCCCTCCCAGCTGGTCTCTTCCTCTTGCTGTGACCAGTGCTCATATAAAACAAGTTATTTCTAGCACAAAATAAAATTGACAAGTTCAATAAAAAATTTGAGCTCTAGTATGCATATGATAGCAGTCACAGTGACTACTGGATTGTCTCGTGAAATCTGAGACCTTCAGAAGGTGTTCCTTTAACTAAATAGACTTATTTCAAATATGTCATGCCTTGCACTTTTGATGCAGCTGCTGGAGCATTATTTTGCTAAGAATGATGACCTAATTAAATAGATTTTGGCATAGACTCACAAAATCTGCACTTATTTAATTTGCTCAAAAAAGACCTTTATAATTCTTTCATAACTGCAGGAGAAAAACTATTTCTCAATACCTCTGCAGTGCATAATGAACATGAAACAGGAAATACCAGCTCAATGTACCTTTATTGTTTTTTACATGTTGAAAAGGTGTAGACCAAGACAAGGATTTATTAATGGATTTGGGTGCCTAATGGCCCTAGGCTTTTTTTAAAAACTCAAGCCAGAAGAGGGATGTTCTCAGCATGTTTGCACAATGTGATGGAATCACTTGTTATATTTTAATCATAGTCTTCAGATTAATGACTGACATAAGAGTCTCTAGATTTCCTGGACTGGTTTTCTAGTTCTGATTTTGGTATCATTACTATTAATGTTCTCTTAATTTTCCTTACTTTCATTAATGTTCATAATCTATCTCTATCTCAGGAGTTTTTATGTCTTGATTCATTCTTCACCCACAATGTTATAAAACTTTCAAGAGAAGCTTGATTAACTAATTGAATGAAAGAAAAAGGATCCACAATCTCTTTCTCTGACCACAATTTTAGCCAAAGTAGTTGCTGCACTCCTCTCTTTAAAGAGGACATGTGTGTGTGCATGCATGTTAACTTTGTGGTGAGAATGTCTACAAAATTGGTGTCCTACACAAGTGATGTGGAAAAAGTCATGTCTGAGACTGCTGAAAAGCACTGGCAAAAAAAAAAAAAAAATCTGGTAAACAAACAAACAACCCCCCCCAAACCTTACTGATTTGCAGTAGCGGAAGATTGTTTTAAACACTGTGCTCTAGAAACAAACTTACTCTACCTTGTCCCTTTGATACCTCTCCTTTGATTCTTCTTTGCTCCTTTTAATAAAGGGGCCTGGGTAGCCTTTAGATTAACTAGTGCCTACCTTTGTGGGTAGAATGTGCCAATGAAGAATCAGTGATACTGAATGATAAAGGTTTGAAAGACTGAGAAACAAACACTCTCTCTAGGAGAAATGACTACTTTTACCTTATCTTAAGAAAATAAAGAGAAAAATGGGAAAAAGGGGGAAAAAGAGAGAAAGGGGGAAAAGAAGGAAAAATGAGAAAAGGGGGAAGTAGGGGGGGGAAAGGGAAAAAAGGCTAATGAAAAAAGAAAAAAAAGACAATAGAAGAAATAAAAGGTTAATAAGAAAGTAGAGGAAGGGGGTGGGGGGGAAAGAAAAAAAAGAGAAAAAAAGAACTAGAAAAAGCAAGTTTGGAATTGCCCTACCAGAGTTATAGTATTCAGAATCAAAAATGGATGGAGTTGTGCTGAGAAATGACACATGTTCCAAAGAGCAGTGAGAGTCTGAACACACCTATGGCTTTCTACAAGAGATCTTTGCTAAGGGTTTCCTAGAAACCCTAGGGTGCCCAAACAAATAATGTATCTAACACTCAAAAGGTTAGCGCTTTGGTCAGATGGGCGTAAGTACCTATAGTTAAAGTACAACACTATCCCTCTTGGGAATCAAAGAGCATATACTTGAGTCTTTCTTTTTACCATCATTTAATCCTTCTATGTTCAAGCAGTGATTCCCCATAAGTTGAAAAGAAGATGAGCTGTGAATACTGAGCAATCTACAAAATGTCTTTAAATATTCATATGCCCTCACCAAGGGTTAAGTTGACCATTTTGAATGATTGTCAAAATTATTAAACACTGGATACAGATAGACAAATATCTTCCTTTTACACATACAGAGGATTAAAAAATTAAAAGAAAAACATGCAAATACAAATATTAGGGGAGCATACAGGTCAGGCTGCTAGTGCCAACTATGTTCAAATCAGAGAGGCGAGAGTGATGGACACTTTACTATTTCAGTGGAAAAGATCACAGAAGTCACAGAGCACTTATATTTCTGGTCTTCCAGATCTGCAAAGGCAGAAGTTTATCCATAATCAGAGACTTGCAAGACATCTTCTATCTATTACCTTGCTTTTTAAGCTGATAATTTGGAAAATCAAATTAGAAATCTTCAGTCTAAATCTGCTATTAGTATTTCACAATACGGTCTTTAAGTTCAACCAACATAAACACTACAATTTAATATATTGAATATAAATATAATTAATAAAAAATCTGTAAATAAGGCTATGTTGTAAAACATACCAAATTAAAAAGAATGCTGCAGTTATAAATCCACTGCTGCAAAAACAGTGCATGTGATTGCAAGGCTCTGCTCACATGCTGTGCCCTATGAGCACCCTGAGTGTGGTGCATTGGAAGCTGCCTTTGGGAGCTGTAAGAATAACTATACTGTGGGAACCAAGCGTGGCAGCATTTACAGCC
Organism: Scytalopus superciliaris; assembly: GCA_013400415.1. Classification (NCBI taxonomy): domain Eukaryota; kingdom Metazoa; phylum Chordata; class Aves; order Passeriformes; family Rhinocryptidae; genus Scytalopus; species Scytalopus superciliaris. The sequence continues at coordinate 589,646 of VXBX01000122.1, read as the reverse complement.
CCTTAAGGAGTTGCTTTTGTACTCTCCCTGACACAGCTGTAAAAGAGCATTTCTTCTGGTAGAGCATCTTTGGGAAATCTTCAATTCAGATTGTATTTCATATAACAAAATGGAGATTTCACAGTTTTGAGTAGATGAGGAAAGAAATTAGAAACTGGATTTGATAAGAAGGAAAAACTACACAGCTTTTGATTTTACTTCTCACAGCAGGGTCACACAAGTCCAACAGTCTGCATGCAAGATTTTTGGTGGTTCATTTTGTCCCAGAGGCACTTGGATCTCGGCACTGATCTTTCCTCCAGCACGGGTTTGGCTCAGTCTTCTCATCCTTGACTAAAAAAGAATTGATATCTTCTCAGCATATCCAGTGTATATTTTTTCAAACATGAGACCAAGAAAAAATACAGCAACAAGGGGTAACATTAGAATAAAACACCAGAATGTATTTCAAGAAAGGAGATGTTTCAGCTTTTCGTGTCAGACAGAGCATTTCTGCCAACCAGATAAATGCTTCCTTGGAATTACCTGTCTTCTGACTTCCATATGGAGAGACTGGATTAAAAAAAAAAAGTTATTTACCTTACATATCAGTGAGAAGAACAGTTTTTAATGCAATATCTATTGTTCTTGCTAATGGTCCATTTCCTTTTGACCATTTTATTGCACAAATGGTAAAATAAAATTACATAGTACTGTATTTAAGAGGAAGACAAGCCATGTGGATTTTAAATTCTGAGTGTTTTTACGTAGGAAGACTGACAGAAAAGGTGACTCTCATAGGACGCTTTCAGTGGATCAGAATTACCAGTGAAGAATTTTTCTTTTAAAGATGACAAACACAAACCATTTTAAGACAGAGAAAACACTTAAAAAATCAGTTCAAAGCACATTACTAAATAAATAGAAAATATTTTTTTGTCTGTCCTATAAAAGTAATTCCAGTTTGGGGGGTTTTAGGGGAGATCTTATCAAAACATATCCAAAAATATCTCAAGTACTCCCACAGATGCCACAGGATATTCCAGGCCAAAGAAGCAATACAAGGATGATGACTTCAGAAAAAGAATTGTGTGGTGTAATGGTGCCCTCACTCCTTAGCCTATATTATGATTAATTTCTACTTCTAAATGTATATAATTACATTTTAAGATGTTCCTTAGTAGAAGCTTCATGTAATTGCTATGATCCTGCTTAATAATGCCTTGAGAAACAAAGAAACAGATCCAAATAAAATATCGCTCCTTAAAGTGTAAGTCAAAGGCTATCCACATGGAAGACTGAAAAATAATCAGATTTTGCATTCCATCCTTTCAACAATACAACTGCACTTTCAAATATGCTTTGTTGTTTTCTTTTAATTCATGAAAATTAATCTTATAGATGTAGATGCCAGATTTGCATTAATTAAAACTCCACTGTAGAAGCCAGGCTTAATTGCAATCAAATTTGCTTAATTATGCATGGCGAGAGATTCCCAATTGAGAAAGGTTTTAGTAAGGATTTTTGTTTTTTATACTGACAAAATAAATTGAAATTGTCATTTTTTGTGTTTTATGTAACACTTGTAAATAATTTGTGGAGCACCTTAAGTCTTCTATGTAAAGCAATGTTATTGCTTAAGTAATTATAACAATCTGCATTTTTCATTGTTAATTGTGGGTGTCAGCCTCATTAATTTTAATTTACAGCCTGTAATGAAATTAAGAAAATTTTGTGCTGATCTGCTGAAACTTGTCTTATAGAAAGTTACTTAATAAAACTGAAGTTCAAAAAAGTAAGGAATTTGTTCATGTATTGTCAAGACAAGTAAAAAGTGTTCATTTTTCTCACAAGTTTTGCTTCTAATTTTAAACCACTATGTAGTAAAGCAATTTATGTCAGAAAGTTTGAGAAAGTTCAATCTGCAAATTTTTCAGTTCAGAGAGTAATTACATAGAATGTACACATAATATGTAGTTTTATTTATAACAGATAATATGTCACTGCACTGAAAAAGGTTGTTCATCTCACAGAATGACTTTCTTTTTCTTTGGAAAAACATTGGGTTTTTTTCTGTAGACTTCTGGAACTTACGTAAACTGTAATATTCCTAAAATGAAGCATAGTAACATAACCAAAAGCCTGTGATCACGTTGTCTATGGGCCCTTTATTTAGAATTTCTTTTTAATATACTCTTCCGCTTTTCAAACTTCAGCCTTTCAAAACTCTATCCTTCCCTTCCTCTGTTCTGCTGAGTTTGCATCAGCCCCAGCCATGCAAGAAAACAGAAAGATATGGCTTAATTAGTCTGCAACTTTATTAATTTAATTTATCTGGGGACCATCCAGCAGCAATTTCTATAATATAGGTAATAAATTTTTCATTAATTATTTTCACTTGTAGGAGGGCTGCCATTAGCTTTTGTTCCCTCTGGTAGCAGGTTCTTGGCCCTCTGTGTGTGATCCACCACTGTCTTTAAACGATGGATAGGAGAGACAGGTTCTCACCCTTGTCACACGAGACTTAGAGAGTCCTGCTTCCAGTACCATGTCCTTTTGAGAAGGCTTTTGCTTCTTGTACTTTTCTAATGCTGGTTTGCCAAGGAAGCAGATCCTCTATGGCAATGAGAGTATGTAAGACGGATTTTACCTCCTTGGAGAGGCAGATGACAGGAGCAGTGAGCTAACGAGTCTGAGTTATATCCCCTTCACAGATTAACAAGGTCAGTTAGTCAACCTGAGCTCCACTGACCTGCCAAGTTATCCACAGAGCTTTCTTCCATCTGAATGATTAACTCCCAAAACCTGTGAAGGAAGGTGATGCTTAAAGGAGTTAGAACTCTTTTTCTAGGTAGTCTGTTAAAACAGGAAAGGATTGATTTTTTGCTTATATTAATATTCCCTGTGTTCTTGCCTTCTCTCATTTTTACTGGAAACTCTCCATTGTGGATTTACTTGTCTTAATTTCTTAAATGGTGTTGAGAGGCATTTATTGTTATGATCCTGCATATACTTGCACAATGCTTTGGCTGAAAAAGTATCATATGATACCATAAAATGAAATGCAAAAAATTTGAAAGAACAGAAATGGCAATGGGAAAGGTTGTGGGAAAGGCTGTTATTTTTCTAGTATACAAAGACATATTTCAAATATCTAACGTAATAAATTCACAAAAGTATAGAAATTATAACACGATATTTTATGTATAATATTAAGTAAAGTATAAAATATATTAAATATAAACCTTTTTAAATATATACCTGCCTTTAATAATTTCAATCTGAACAAGTAGAAGTTAGCAGGGGAGAGAAAGAACTAATAAACCTGTGACTGGGAAGATGTGAGGAGAACCACTGAGCTTTGCTCTGCTCTCTGCTGTTACTTTTCCTATACATAGCTTGCTACTTTAACTAAACATGAAAATGGAAAGCATAATCTTGTAAAACAGATGAGTCCCAGAACACACTGCATGATCTAGCGTATGCTTGCCCCACCACAATAGTGCAGGTGGGAGATAAAAACACTGAAGCATAGAATTCTTTTAATGTATCAAAGATAAAATATTTTAAAGTTTCTGATGTGATACTTCCCTACAGAAAATAGGGGGGAGGGCAGAAGGTTGTAATTGCTTTTTTTCTTTTATTTTTTTCATATTAGTCAGTAACGAAACCATTTTCAATGTGCTCTTCAATATGGGCTGAAAATGTATAGCCAAGACTTCCTAGGATTTGCCACAGATGATAGATGATGTCCAAAGCAGATTGCCACTCTTGTGTTTGAACTAAGAGTTGGTGGTTGTAATGGATGACAGTCTTTTAGTGTGCAATAAAACTGAGAATATAACTGATCTCATGTGTTATAAAAATGTACAGAATTAAAACCAAGCAGTAATAACCTAGGCTTCCAATATCCAGCACCTAAGCAGTTTTTCCTTCTTAAACAGGTAACAACTGGTACTTATGCACCTCTGTGGTCTGCTGAATTTTGACACTGCTTCTGGGGGATGTATACAGAACCATGCCAATAGGAAGTGAGTTCCAAACAACATGCATCACCTAAGATATTTCTGCAGTGACTTTTTTTTACTTTTTATATCATCTTCTGTTGATAAGTGCTACTTCTGAGACCAAGAGTAACAGTGACATACAAAATAAACTGGGTTCTTTAAAAGGCTGAAAAATATTACATGTCCTAAGGATATCTACAGATCTAAGTCTTCTGATCATGAATGTCATCTGCTACTCGTCAGTGTTCTAGTGAACTGCAAGAATGCAAAGATGAGATTTTTCCTATAGGAAGGCTATATCAATAGCAGTAGAAACAAAGCACATTTTGCAAATCACGGGGCATGTAATATGACATAGAATATAATTTTAAATTTTAAAGTCAGTGTGGGTGCAGGGTAGGGGGGCAAACAGGATGTTCGCTAGCAGCTGCTGGACTGGTTGGACTGGGTTCTCCCACAGGCAGCCCCTCAGCCTCCCACTTCTGCCATCCTCCAAGTGGCAGCAGTTTTTCTTTACAGCTCAGTCTTCAACATTTTTTCTTCTCTGTGGCCTTCCACCCTATCACTGTCCTTTCTTCATTCTCCTCCATCCCTCTCTGTTTTCCTGAGCAAGATCAGAACAGGTTCAGCTGCTCATTTCTGACACAGCCAAGTTCCATTTTGTCTTCCTGCTTATGACAAATCGTGTCAACTCTGCATAGACAGGATGTACTTATTATCTTACAAAACTGATACTCTCTAATCTTTTCTAGCATACCTGGATGTTTAGCTAATGATTTTAGTGTTCTGCTGAGGTACCAGTAGTGGTATGCATAACAACTTACCAGGGGGTATTTCTGAAACCCTGGGCATGAGGTTTCCTTATGTTTTGGTAGATACCAGTATGGAGAAAAAACACATTCTTTGCTAATCACAGAATTATAGAATTGTTTGGGTTGGAAGAGACATTAAAGATCCTCTCATTCCAATATCTCTGCCATGGACAGGGACACTTTCCACTAGACAAGGTTGTTCAGGGCCCCATCCAACTTGGTCTAGAACAATTCCAGGGATGAGGCATCCACAGTTTATCCAGGCAGCCTGTGCCAGGATTTTTTGGTGACATTTTAATATATCCTGTATGAGCCAGCATAGCAGAGTACCAGTTTGTCCTGGGCATGTAAAAGAAGTTGTCAACAAATTTCTTGACAGTTCAGCTAGCATTTTATCATATTTGCTGTTCTTTTTCTTACTGTTCTCAAGGCAGGAGGACATTAATGACTGTGAAAAGTGAATTGGAAACCAGGAAAAAAAAGAATAGAAGCAGAAAAGAAAATGAAAGAACAAAAATTAAAACTAAAGTTGAAAAAGAGAATAAGTTAAAAAAAAAAAAGTGGAAAATCTTGTGTGGAAAGGAGGGACTTTGGCATTCTTATTTAATTATCAATGGATACACAGGATGGAGTAAAAACATCTATTTCAAAACTGTGACTTAATGACACGTTGATGTGTAATACTTTGCCTGAAGACCCAGACAACATCATTAAGAGAGAGACAAGTAAATTGTAGGTAAGAAATAAAAATAAATATTTCCACACCTCTGACATAACTGTAAAAGTTAAAAGGCTACTGATAAATTTGAGACAAATGACTATTGTTCTGGCAAAATAAGGACTCTTAACTCATTTTTGGATAACAATATTGCCAGCTCTTGCAATTTTATTATGAGCCTCATGATATTTGATGTTTCTCTTAAAGACCTAGCTCCTAGATTTATATTAATTAGGAGGCTATTAACTTGCATTAAAAAAATCATGTTTCCAGTCCTGATATCTAAGCAGAAAAAAAAAAAAGCACATTTTCCAAAACTGTGAAAGAAAGATGTCAAACAAGGAGAGCCCCAAACAGGTAGTAAAAAAACTCCAAACCAGCCCAAACTATAAATTCTGGAAGTCTTACTCATGATTTCTCAGTATTTGGCAACACTGTATTAACTATAATTAAGTTAGAGATTTATTAAGTATTAAAACTGGAAAAGCTGATAAGAAGCTTCTGCGATGAAAAAGCAGAACATGCTGAAAATCAGCCAAAAAAAAGGTGAAATTAAAAAAAATATTTCAGTTTGCAATGGAAACTTTTACTTTTTAGTTGCTTCCAGCGAACAATTCTGCATAGTTTTTTATGTAAAAAAAAATCTAATTTTAAAAACTAATTTTCAGAACTTGACTTGCTCCACTAGCAACAAACACAATCTACTATCCTAATTTTCACCTCTTAGGGATCCTAAATATTGTTAATTTCCTGTTCATCACCATTTTAATCTTCTCAGATTCCAGTGATTTGATATTGTTTAAGCGAAATAGGACCATATTGCTAGCACGTAGACAGCTCTATTTTTTCTGTTAGTTCCACTATTTTTAGGAAAAGTGTGTAGTTTAGGAATCACACTCAGCTAGCAGCCAAAATTTACTTTGGTCTCAAACACTCTCTGATGAAAAACAACCACTGAAATAATGGGCCATATGAGCTAGCTCTGCTTTCCTGCAGCGCAGTCCATGTCATCTTGGGGTGGATCATGAATGATTATTCAAACATTGTGCAAGCCATAGAGAAGTCCATCCACATTGCTTAGACAAAAGAATATAGTCCCTGGAGGCAGACTGTATTAAGTCCAATGAAAAATTAAATAAAGAATATGACCTCAATAGTGTGTGCAGCTTCACCATTTCCAAGAAACAACAACAACTTTGTAAACCGAAAAAACACCAAAGAGATTCCTAAGTTCCTACCCATCAAACAGATGTAATTTTTTGAGGAAAAATCATGGGTTTTAATGTTAAAATTTGTCATTTATATGGACTATATACTGCTTCACCACCATCTGACTGTCTAGATCTTAATAACCAGGGCAGTACTCCAGGATTCACTTAGCACAGCCGCTTTTGCTTTAGTGACAACCACAGTTGTTCCTTAACTCCTAACTTGCTGGGTGTGATGGGCACAGTATAAATCCTTAAGGTCTATTTGTCTCCCAATGATTGAAAGCCCTATCAGATTTGAACGTGAATATACTGGGTTTGTGCAGGCAGGTTTTGTTAGCAGAAGAGTTACAAGAGTGGCTTCTGTGAGAAGCTGCCAGAAGATTCTCCCATGTCCAGCAGAGCCAATGCCTACTGGCTCCAGGATGGACCTCCACTGGCGAAGGCCAAGCCAATCAGGAATGACAGTAATGCCTCTGTGATAACATATTTAAGAAGGAAAAAAGTTATTGGGCAGATGAAATTGCAGCCAGGGAAGAGCAGAGTGGGAACATGTGAACAACTCCGCAGACACCAAGGTCAGTGGAGGAGGGGAAGGACGTGCTCCTTCCAGAGCAGAGCTGAGGTTCCCTTGCATCCTGTGGTGAAGACCGTGGTGAAGTAACTGTGCCCCTGCAGTCCATGGAGGACCACAGGAGTGCAGAGATCCACCTGCAGCCTGTGGAGGACACCCACACTAGAGTGCATTGACATCTGAAGGAGGCTGTGATCTCATAGGAGGCCCATGTTGGAGCAGGGTCCTGGCAGGGACTTGCAGATCCATGGAGAGTGGAACCCACACTGGACAAGGTTTTTCTGGTAGACCTTGTGGCCCTGTAGGAGACACATGCTGAAACAGTGTGTGCCTGAAGGCCTGACCCTGTGGTAAAGTGACCGACGTTGAAGAAGTTTGTGAAGAACTGTTGCCCATGGGATGAATTCTCTTTGGAGAAGTTCATAGAGAACTGTCTCCCATGGGAGAGACCCCACACTGGAGCAGGGGAAGGACTTTCTGCCCTGAGCAGTGGCAGAAACAATGTGTGATAAACTGACCCCGTCTCCCTGCACTGCCGTGGGAAAGGAGGTAGAACTTGGGAAGGAGGGAGGAGTTGGGGGAAGGTGTTTTTAAGATTTATTTTACTCCTCATTATCTTGCTCTGACTCTGTAAGCAACAGATTTAATTAATATGCCCCCTTTGAGTCTGTTTTGCCTGAGTCCTTATCTCAACACATGAACTCTTCATTGTATTTTCTCTCCCGTCCCATTTTTGGAGAGTAGTGACAGAGCAGCTTTGGTGAGTACCTGGCATCCAGCCAGGGTCAACCCACTACCCTGGCAAACATAGTACCAGAAACAGAACCTCTAGCCTGATCAAAGATGTCATCATCATCAAATTTGGACAGCCTAGTCAGAATTGCAGTCCCACAGTTGATTGCAGTAATGCCATCAACTGAGTATTGCTGAGAAGAAGCCCCAGATCCCAAATATGAGTCATATATTTTCTATAAAGCAATCTGTATATTCTGGCTGCAGCTGTAACACTCAGTTCCAGTACAATAGTGCCTAGAGAAGCTGAAACAATTGCTGGACAAACTTTGAATTCTTGTCCCAGTAGCTCCTGCATCTTACTCCAGCCTTACACTCTGGGTGTGATTTGAGACCTAGTTCTCCTTGAGCTTTTCACCAGACACCGCTTGCCTGTGGGGCCTTTTCTGTGTGTCCATGATTCTATGGCAGACCAAGAATATATTTGCAGGTACCTCAAGGAACACTGAGGTCCTGTCCATCTTCCTAGAAGAGCACAATTTTTTCATACTTCTGCTGGCCATGCACAGTCCTTAGTTCTGCGCCGTTCTGTCCTAAACTCTGTCTTTCTATGTTCTTTCTCTGGAGAGAAATAACATGTTTTTGAAATCATTACAACACTACCCATGAGTTTCTCAATTGCCCTACCTGCAGCTACATTGGATATAGCTGCTCAGTCCTAGTGGATGCTCTGGACCTGGAATCAGTTTCCTTGAGGTGAACAAGCCATTATAAGCTGTCCTGTTCCTTTCTCTCTTTCATGCCCAAAGGGCTTACCAGGGAAAAGGCTAAGGTGTCCCACCTAGAACCATCTTGCTCTACCTCTCTCATAGGAAATAGAGCCCCAGCACACAACGGCAACTTTGGAAGGGATAAAGAACTAAAACTGTGACAGAGGGAGAAGATTTCCTGAGTCCTCTGACTAATTTTTGAAATGCAAGATTTTCAGAATAATCTATTTCATTAATTTCTTGGTATGTATTACTAAAGAAGTGAGGATAATGAGTGCAAGAACTGGCCTATCTAGGAATTAATATATTTCAGCACAGCTGAAGAAATAAGATAAAACTCCTCTTTCAGAAGCTTTTTTATTAAATAAATAATCTGTTTGTTGTGGAACTGAATCTTCTTCACAGAAAATTTTGGAATCACCCTTCCAATTATTTGACTGTCAGAATAGCTTCATAACAAGTCACAGTATACCCTTTCCAATCACTCTGCACTTCCTGAGAACTGGAAATTCATTAGCATGATTTTTTTTTTTTTTTTTTTTTTTTTTTTAAGGGAATGACTTGAGATTTACAGTGTGTTACAATGACTGAAAATCAAATAGAAAAAAACTAGTACAAGATTATTTGGGGAATCATAATGTATATGACAAGGGAAAAACCAAACAGTTTTCTGTAACTTAGAATTGTGCCTCTCTAATGTCTTAGAAGGTTCTGAAAATATTAATAAGGCAGTAGATGAACATGACCCAATGGACATAATTTACTTGGATTTCAAAAAGCTTTAGAAAAGGTCCCTCATAAAAGAATATTAAAGATAATAAATAACAATGAAGTAAGGGGCAAAGGCTTGTCATGGATTAAAAAGTGATTAAATGATAGGAAATAAATAGTTATAACCTCAAAGAAGAGATATATTAATAATGGAGTGTCTCAGGGGTCAGTATTACGATCAAGTTGTCTAATATATTTTTTTAATAATTTGAAGTAAGTGGATTGCAAGGTGGCAGAGTTTGCTGAAGACTCTGGACTATTGAAAAAGTAGCCCCTTGCATAACCTCCTACTTGTTATAGTAGTCTAAAAATCTACCTGTACTGCTCTGAAAATCACCAACAACAGAAATTCCAGTGAATACTAGTAAGCAACAAATTTCACTGTCAACTGTTCAGCTCTATCTTAAGATGGACAAAGTGTATGGTTGCATTCTGGAAAACCTAAGGTAGGAACTGAGACAGAAGAAACTGTACACTTGGCCTTCAGTGTAAAATGTTTGTAAGACATGCCTCCAGTACATCATCCTCAGTAAAATCAAGAGTATTCCTGCATATTTGAGGAAAACTGAAATCATACCTCTAGTCCTCAACAACTCCTTCCAGCAGAAACCATGCATTATTTCTTTCTCAAATTATGGATAGCTTTGAATGGTTATTAACCATCATGGGTAACCTCATGCAATATGTTTTCTTTGCAAAATACAAACCACACACAAGCACTTTTAGTAGAACTAAACACTCGGGTTCAGGTTTTCAAGCTTCTTCTACTCAATCCCATCAGTAAGGTTCAAGCATCTGTAGGAGGCTGGAGGAATGACTGACTGGCTCAAAATGGCCAGGTGGGAAGTGGTGGGGAAAGAGGGTGAGCTCTGTCTAGGCAAGACACCCACTGCTTCCCTGACCCCCTAGAGCCCTGGTCAGCATCTGGTCCACACCGAAATGTCAGACTGACCATGTGGCCTGCCCCAAAATAGCACCAGCTGACCACGTGGGCCTGGTGGGCAACATTGCAGCACAGGTAGTAAATGTGAAATTCCAGACACATTTTATCCAAAATTAAATACAAAGTTTGTGACACAGAAAAGGAGATGTTTTATCCTACAGTTTCTTCCTAAAATGTGAAGAAATAACAACAATCACCCAGGGAAAAACCTCCAATCAAACACAATCCAAGCCCTTATAGAAATTTCATCCCTTCAGAACCCAGTTTGCTTTACTCACAGGCACAGATATGAAGCTTTATCCACAATTCTGCCTCCTTTTACTACCCTCGCAGAAAAAGAAAAGAATTTCCTGATATTAGGTGGCTGAAGGAACAAGAGGAGATGTAGGCAGACCAAAGAAATTGTTGCTGTTGAGGTAGAGTGTTAATCAACAGATTTTTCAGAGGTCAGTGCAAGCATTTGGCCTAATACAACTTTTATCTTACACAAAAAAAAAAAAAAAAAAGCTAAATAAGCCTCATAATTTAAGACACCAAATGATGGCACTAAAGTTGCAAATTATTTATTTAATTTCATTTAAGTTGCAGAATTATCTGATTGTTTTGAAAGAAGAACTTGCCAGAGGCTTCATTTGTAAACAGACCACTAACTCTGAAAGGCCAGCCATTTAATCCATTATATGGTTCTCTATTATTCCAAATATCATGGGAGAAATTCAGTCTATGCACAGGTTGATCCAACTTGCAGCAACTTAGGTGGTAGTTAAAAGCACTCAACAAGGGACCTGACTTTAGCTCATGTGTTTTACACATCTAATGAAATGTATAGTTTTAAATGCATTAAGCTTAATCAGGCAATTGATTTCTGAATTTGCAAAAAATAAATTAAGGGAGATCCATGGAGATCCATGTCAGTCTTTATTTTTATTTTTAATAAGACATTAGTTAAAAATTCTTGTTCATTGTCAGCTGGTCAAGAATTACAGTATACTGCAGTACAATCACAAAAAAAAATAATTACAAATATCAAGGGAGATTTAGGCTATAAGGCCAAATGAAAAAACAATTTGACTGTGGAAAATTAAATTAATAAAACATTAAAACACTAGAAAAGAAACCTATTGCCTATTATAACTAAAATGTTTGCTTAGCTAAAATAAAGAAACAATCTTAGTGTTTGCATTTATGAATCTTACATGGCATTCAGAGCAGGTAAAGGAGAAAAACAATGCAGTTAAGGTTATAGTCTCCTATCCGTTTCTCCTACCTATTTGAACACTGAAATTAATTTAGTCCCTAACATTTTTATTTAAAGCAATGAAATTAGGGATTTATCTGCCTTGTAATTTCTAAGAGACAACACACCAAGAGGTTACAAATACAGCCATGATATGTCATGGCATGGCATATGCTGGAAACTGTTTTTATGTAGAAGTCAGTGAGAGCAGAATTAGGCAAATGGTAAATACTCATGAAAAATCCTTCCCAGGATGACTTTCTCAACATCAAATAGTAAGTCTGTAGCAGAACTGGATTGGAATTGCACTCAGATCATCTAAATCCCAGTTAAGTGCCTTTGTCACATGACTTACTGGAACTCCTCTAAATTAATTCATACATGTTCCCATCAGTTCTTCACCTGTAGACCCAAGGGTTCTGGTCAAAAACAATCTGACATAGCTGCAGTTATGAGCCATCTCCCTGTTATCTCTCTTCTGTCAAACATACGCATTAACTGACTCCTGTAATTCCTAAAGGAGGGAAACAAATTCAAGTGGAATCCATCAGAACATAGAAATCAAGTTTCTTAAAAGACATTAGGCACCTAGAAGGATTTTTTTTCCTATTAGTATCTTATCAGTCAAATGCACAATTCATTTTCATGACTGTTTGGTTTCTTACAAAAATGGAATACAAAAAAAAAAACCCAAAAGCTCTAGCTTTAATGCAAAATCATCTTTCTTAGAAGAAAAAGGTTCACAAAAAGACAAAGCTTCAAGGACATTTTTTGTGAAAGTTTGAGAGCCACCCAGACCAGCTGTGACATCTGTACTAATTGAAAAAGCAAACGAGGCCACAAAGGACTGTTCTTTGACCATTTAATCAATTTTCCACTCAATGCATTGTTCATTCTTAGAGACTTTAATGCTAGAATTGATTTTAACAGCCTTTACCGAAATACGTAAGTCAAAGGTCTCTCAACCTTTTTTAAATTTGACCAATAGGAATAAAAGATTATGGATATGCGAATAAATCAGTGGCTATGATTCAAATGCCTTACTTAAAAAAACACTGTGTGAATCACAGTCTACCCATGTACTAGTGGTCACATGGGCTGATTAGAACACAATGGGAGAAGTAGCAAGATGGTGATCTCTGAAAATGTCTGGTCTGGACTCTGTAAAGTTACCTCTTAAACTTTCAGAAATGCAGAGCTCATATAGCTCACTACAGTACAGAATCATATGGCTCATATTAATGCAGAAAGAGGTCAGTTTTCAAATGTGAATAAATGTATTTGGAAATTGAACATTTGACCCAAGCAACCAGAGGGGTCCAGAAGGATGAAGAATGTTAAGAGCGCTTATTAAGATGCTTTTAGGCATAGTTAGTGGATTTATGCCCTACAAAACAAAGAAAAAGGAAATATGGAAATCTGTGCTTTACCTTGCAGTTCTGCATTCATCCATAGAGAGAGAAAGGTAAGAAAAAATAAAGCTTAAATAAATTTTCTCTCATTTTTATCAACTTTGCTTACACAGAAAAACATACCTAACCTACCATTTGTGTGCAACTGGCCAGAGTTAATATACAGGTAAGAAAAGAAGGTAAGTTGTAGAGAAAACAAAACACATTAATATGAATATAGACTTTAGAAGCCCAAACCATCTTATTCTACTACTTATGGGTTTTAGGAATTTTTTGTCTTCACTGGCAAATACCTATGATCTGTAGAATTTCTATATCACAGAATAAAATATTCTGTGGAGATGAAAAAGTGAAAAAAAAATTCTTTTTCACAGTACAAATATACAGCAAAATGCAAAAATGACTGTGGGATGCTAAACATGGGCAGTGACTTCTTTATCATCTCTGTAACATCAGCAATTCCCTCATGTGCTGCCTTCTCCTTCTTCTGTGGTTGGTCTTAATGAAACAGATTTACAGTATGACCTTTGCATATATGCATGATATATTGTGATGACAGCCACTCCACAGTGAAATATGATGCTATGATCTTTCAGTTGTTTCCCTTTGGAAGATGAGCCTTACATGATTAGATTGATAAGCATCAGTTTATCAGAAATTGTGCCAAAACAGCAGCTACTGGCACATTGTACTGTAGGAACTTTAAGGATATTGACATAGTTCTAGAAAAACAACCTTAAGGACAAGCTGAGCCACAAAAATCAAATAACGTAATTGACAGACTATTTGATTCAGTTCCTGGTTAAAACTTCCCTGCTTTACTGAGATACACTGACTTACAAAAGACCTTTGACACTCCATTGTAAAGTGTATGAATGCTTTGAGATTTTTCATCGTTATCGTGCATGCTTGAAATTTGTTTAGGCTGTCAGGAGTTTGTCATGGAGTCCTCAATATTGTTGTAATATAAAAGGGCATCCATCAGACACATTAAACACCATGTCTGTTCCTTAAGGAGGTTACCTGAATCTGTGATATGTTGCACTATTGACACACACATGACATCCAATTTAGCAATCTGTATTTATCCAGAGATTTGCATGCACCATAAAGCAGAGCTTTAATTTAGTTTTTCTTCTCAACTGGGAAACAAAGGAGGTGGGAAAAGGATGCTGCTTTTTGTCATCCGTATTCAGTGACACTGTTGAGTATTATTCATTCATCTGAAAGTTGGTTTAAATATTATTTTTATTTATAAAGGTCAAAGCCAGGATGGGGCCAACTGATGTAGCTGCTGGGCAGGCAAGATATCACTCATTCCCTCAAAAAGCTTTAAGGAGTCAAAACATAACTGGTGGATGAGACAAAAAAGCAGGTTAAGGTAGGCTGAGAAAGATAAGTCAAAAGATAGAACAGAATGTGCACTGTTCTTTTCACATACCTTAATGCTTACAAAATTTACCTGTCAGCTCCATCCTGATAATAGTCTAAGTTAAAGTTTCTGCATTACTTCTAAACTTCAAGTGTATTCCAGGTCTCTGTGTGGTCTGAGTACTAGATGATGTAACCATCTGTACTTATTTTGTATGCCTTAGTGTAATATAAATGAACTCTGTCTTATTTTGCACAAAACAGTTCTATGTATTCTTATGGCACCCAATGTGTTGCAATCTATAAACAAAGTACAGTGTTGTTTTTATGCTTGAACTTCTTGATGACATGCATAGCAGTAAACTGGAAAAAGCCAGGGTGCAGGCCAGAGCAGAGACACGAGATAATGTGTATCATTAGCTTGCTAGGGAAGTGCACATCAGGGCTTCAGACTGTGGCAAACTGTGCTTTTTCCATACTGTGCCTGTGCATGGCTTTGATATTGTTGTGGGCCAAAGAGTACTTCAGCAGATTCTTTAGAGACAACCAGTCTATTCTGAAAAGTAAGGGCTGTATAGATAGGGGTTGTGCCGTGCAAGTTTTTGTATTAATACAGATACAGCTGTAATGCTGGGCAGTAATGTTCATCCTATCTCAAATACAGTTTTGTCAAAGATGATTCAGGAAGCAAAAAGATCCAAAAGAAAAAAGAAAAAGAAAAAAAAAAAAAAAAGGAAAAATATATCAAAGAATACTGAAAATATTTCTATGGATTAGCTTGAACTGGAGGCCCAACTCACTGTACAAATAAACTGCAAAATATTGACATGATAATACACCTAAATATGCAAACACTAGCATACCTGAAAAGCTCTTCTGCTTTCCCGTATGTAGTGTATGTCTTGAGGTCTTCTTTCAGACTTCTTTAGAGTAAGTATTAATTCCTTGTTTAAATTTAAATACTTGGATGATAATGCAGCAGGCATAGTTCTTAAATTTCCTGGCAAAATCTGAGCACATTTTTTGAATAAAATTCATCTTAGTTTGAAAGATTTTGCCATAAAAGGAAATGTGCTAACTTACAGGAGAGCAAGCAACCCTACCTAAACACAACACCAACACCCACTTCCATAGTTGCTATTTAAAGTGTTAATTCCTTCCAGTGTTCAGCTGCTGTTATTAATTGCAGAGTACAGTCATGCTCTGAGAGGGAAAAAATATAAACAGGCAAAAAAGGCAGGTTAATGTTATTAGTTATAGATGAATAATTTTTGAGAAAATAATGGAAAGGAACTTGACCATTCAGTTTGGATTCTTAAAATTACGATGATAGTCTCTGGACCACATGAATCAGTATTTCATTTTCTTAAGTACCTTGCTAACTTGTGCCATTTTCAGCAACTCTAGATAACTAAAGGTACAACAAATTATGGAGTTTTGATACATTTCTGGGATCTAGGTTATCATTAAACAGGGTTGTCTAATTATCTCTTTTGGTGTCACTTAAATTCTTTCAATACTGTCATCTAAGCAGAATCAGTTAACTATGGTATGAACTTGATATATTTTAAACATCAATAATGCTTTCTTTGCTTGTCTTCCCATAAACATCAGCATTTTGCAGGGCGAAAAAGAATTTAAACAGTTTCAGTTGCACTATTATTACAACTCTGACCTTGTTAAAGACTCTCGGCAAATTGATTAGCTCTGAAAAGCTGCCATCCATCTGCAAAGTGAGAATAATCTGTAAATAAAGCTGCAGATAAGTCTGTTGAAAAGAATATTTCACTCTTGCTGCTTGCTGAAATACCTCATCAGAAAAGGACAATTCACCTCCACCTGAGGAAGGATGTTGTCTGCTTGTACAGATTCAGAGCAGTGTTGGCAACTGGCAAAAAAATAAGAAAATTCTGCTGTTCTTTTCATTTTGTGAGATAAAACCCAGGCCTATTAGGAAGAAACAGAACAGGCAGTTTGTTATAGTTTCAAAACCTTNGGGGGGGGTGTCTTCATTCTTTCCCTGGCCTGGGAGATGGTCAGAAAGGGGTTTCCCAGTGCTCAAGTTTTCCCGTGTGCTACAGCTTTGTTCTCCCTCTGCTTGGGTGCCCAGCCCCTACTTGGTGGGCTGGTGGCACCTCTGGGAGGTGAGTCCTGGCTCATGCCCTGACTCTGTGTGTCTCAGGAGAACAGCCACCACTGCCTGGATTCACTACGGACTCACCAAGGGACCGGCACCATCTGCAGAGGAGTTTCTAATCCCCGCAATGCTTTCAGACAAAAGCCGGTGAGAGGGTCCTGGCATTGCCCACAGGAAAGGTTTCAGCCTGTCCCTGTGGCAGCCATTCCCATGGGAGCTCTGGAACCAGCACCTCTTCCCGTGCCTGCCATTCCCATGGGAGCCCTGGAACCGGCACCTCTNCCACCACTGCCTGGATTCACTACGGACTCATCAAGGGACCGGCACCATCTGCAGAGGAGTTTCTAATCCCCGCAATGCTTTCAGACAAAAGCCGGTGAGAGGGTCCTGGCATTGCCCACAGGAAAGGTTTCAGCCTGTCCCTGTGGCAGCCATTCCCATGGGAGCTCTGGAACCAGCACCTCTTCCCGTGCCTGCCATTCCCATGGGAGCCCTGGAACCGGCACCTCTTCCCGTGCCTTTGCTTGGCCAGAGCCCGACGGCGCCCCCTGGGGGTCGTGAGTGTGTCACCGCAGCCCCTCCTGAGGCACGGCATCGTCTCCCAATGTCTGTAAATACAGCTGGACTGAAGGGGCAGAGTTAGGATTTGATTTGTTTGAAAGTTTTGGTTACGGTGTTGCTGTTTGTTTTGTTCTGGTTTCAGTTATATATATATATTTGTAGTAAAGAACTGTTATCTTCTTCTCTACTTTTTCTCAGTAAAGTCTCTTAATTTCGAAGGTTGTGGTGGCTTGAGAAGAGGGACTCCCCCTTTCTAGTCCAGAAGGATTCCTCATTTTCCTTGATAGTCATTCTTTTTAAACCGAAACACGGTTGTACACAGTTATGTTGACCTTCTTAAAAAAAAAACAAAACCAAAAACAAACCCAAAACACAAACCCAAAATCAAACAACCCTCTCCCCCCCCAGAAAAAAAAGAAAAAAAAAGAAAAAAAGAAATTAAACTAAACTTGAAGAAACCATAGTTGCTATACAAACAGCTAATTTGTATGCCCCCAAATGCAGTCTTTATATTCAGAGAAGCTCTCAGTCTAGTTCTGAGTATTCAGGCACTACTGGAATGGACATAGAATGCTCCTGCTTTTAGTTCTAATATGCTTTATAGTATTTACTGTCTATTTAATTTTGTAGCTATATTTAATACTGAAAGTGTCTCAGGATGTAATTTTAATAAGACATTGTACAAAATATTGCACTGGTATTATATAAATTAGATTAATTATATGTTAATGCTCCATTTCTGTTGGAGGTATTGCACATGCCCTTTATACAACAGCCCAGTTCTTGTACCACACAACTTTCATGCTAACGTATCATATTAAACTGACCACCATGGAGTCACTCCATAATTTGCAAGATGATTGGGTAAAGAAACAAAACCCTCATGTAAACTAAAGGGATGCAGACATCTGACAACTGACAAGAACTTAATGAAAATGCCATGTGGGATTTTTTATTTTTTTTCTCCCTTTCATTATTTTTTTTTAAATATTTCTAAAAACTAAAGTGATCTGGTCTGGATGACTGAAAGTTTAAGGAAAAAAGAAGGAAGAAGGGCGCTAAGGCAAGGGTAATGGAAAGATTAAAGTAAAAAAGAAAGTGGTCAGGGAGACTTGGGTTAACCAAGTCAGACAAAATGAAGAGGAAATGGCCATAATAAGGCAGAGATATGCAGAGTTTTGAAAGGACAAGTCAAATGCTGTGCAGCAAATTCAAGACTTCCACATTAGAGCAAACAATCAGAGTAGGGTTGGTAATGTGCATTTTATCTTAATGTCAGAGATAATTTTTTCCATCCTTTGAGCTTGTCTCAAGCTTTTTTAATGAGCTTTGCTAATTTATCAAAAAAGGCTATTTGGATAATAAACGTGAATATTAAACAAAAAGAAGTATGGTTTATGGAAGTTCACTGCCCAAATGTCTAAGCGCTCTTTTGTGAAGCAAAAGTATTCATCTGCACTTTCAGTTGCTTGGTTAAAATGCTAAATTATTCCTGGTGCTTCGTAGTAGATCAGTTAACATTACTTTTAGTTTTATTCAGACAGCATGTTCTAGTTCTTCTTTGTATACAGGGCACTGGCAGCTTGACCTTCCTGTTTAGTCCTTTATAAGACCATTATCATCAAAGTCCTGTGGAAGACAATTCACAATTTTCAAATGTTAATGTTAAAAGACCTAGATTTCTGACTGCTGTCAAGCTTTATTTACACATTTGGAAAAGGGAAAAAAAAAATTTCTTATCACACTTTGAATGAATAAGCTCTAGATAAACAGTGAAATACAGATTGGAATGTTTCATTATCATATTTTTGAGAAAAACAAGATCACAACAGATGCTATCCAGTTTCTCTTCTCGGGAATAGAATTTAGATAATATACATGTTGGGAATCCATTCTCCAAGAGCCAAATGACAGTAAATTTTAATTTTTTTTTTCTTAATGTAAAGCTATTTGAAGGCAGGATTTAAAAAGTTCCATTGAAGGGCTCTTCAAAAGCAATGCCTCTTTGTATGGATTCAGACCCTAACTTTGCATGCAGCGCTAGTGGTGTTAACCAGACTGAGCAAATAATTAGTGAAAAACAACTCAGCTGATGAATTCAGCCTTTTATGCTCCTGTAATATATGTGAACAGACAATAATTATTTAAAACATACAGCAAATTCCCTGGCTACAATACTAGTCCAGGGCAGGGAAAGCATGTTTTCTGAGGGTCTTCTGTACACATGGGTTTGGCATACACCTGTGATGGCAAGGAGTTATGCCCTCATGTCAGCACTCAGCCACTGCCTCTGGTCATAGTGATAGAGGACCCACCTTCAGCTCAGGACAGGGAGGAGGAACTAAGGCAAAGTTTTATTAGCAATGTGGAGTTTATTGTTCCCAGCATTCTGTCAAAGAGACAGTTATATCAATTTGTATGCAATTAAAATCTATGCAGTTTGTGTATGTTATTCTGCTTCCATGTTTAATGCAAGTAATTTGACAGTGGAATGTTCCATAAACATAAGGCTGGCATATCTAGGGACCAAAATTATATTGACTGACTTGTGGCTCAAACTAAAAGCTAAAGAGGTAGATGCTGACTTAAAAAAATTGTATTCAATGCAGAGCTGACAACACAACCCTTATTTACCACACCATATATTCAGCTTTAATATTTTGTTGTTTATCTTTTTTTTCTGCAAGCTGCAGCACTTGCACTGAATATAACAGTGAAATAGTGGGCAGACAGGCAGTGTTATTCAGTTTTGCTGGCTGTTCTTAGTGATGAAACTATAATTCTCTGGGTGATAGATAACAGAAGGTAATTTTATGGTTACTAAGAATGAGTTTGCATTTGTTGGGATAGTTACTACATAAATTTATAGATCTATTTTGTATGTACCGCATTTTAAATTTTAGTGGCAGCACAAGGAACAGTATGAGAGTAACACAAGTAGACCTGTCATGAACTCCTAGTTTAGCAGCCACTTGTAAAGGTATACTGTAATTCAACATGAAATAGCTTCAGAATGTTCTTACAATCTTGTTATAAATCATGGTCTTTGGAAGGGAAGGTGCTATTAAGTTTGTTTTTTGATTTTCTTTTGCCCTTCCTCCATCATCTTGTCTCGGAGAAGTGTTGAAAGGTAGGAAAGGCAATTCTGTACAGGAGGTCCTTTTAAGTGCTGGATTTAAGTGCTCTTTCAGGATTTAGCACGTTTCTAAGCTTAACTGACAGGTCACTTTGCCCCTTGTTATCTGGGCAGATAGACCCTGAGACCCTACAAAGACAATAAGATTAATTGTGGGGCAGGCAGTAGGATACTACAGCTTCAAATCACAAAATTCAGACGAGGCTCAACACCTGTCAAGCTATTATGACATTTACATTCAATAAATATAATGTCTCCAAAGAACCAGAACTGTTTTTGTTTAAAGATGGAGATTGGCCCCAGGGAAGCCATTTTGTTGAACATGCCATTCTGTGGTAAAGAAATACCAGCTTTTGTCAAAGACTTAATTGTTGGAAGAGCCATTAAGATTTCAGTTCAGGTTACAAATCTGAAGGAAGCCTAGACTGACAGAGGGGTGCTTGATTTGATGATCATGGGAGCAGAAGAGGAATGGAGGTGGTAGATGTGTTAAATTTGCATTTAAAAAGCTCACCTAGGAACATAGCAATTAGACTTTTAAATATAAAAATATAACTTCAGAACATCCCAGAAGTATTCTAAAGTACTGAATTATGTAATGGCCAAACCAAGGACATTCCTTGAAAGTTAGGTTATCTGTGAAGTACTGTAACAAAAAGTGTCAGAATCCTGAAAAATGCATATATGATCTTCAGGAGTTAAAACAGAAGTTTTATTCCCTTCCTAAAATTGAAATGGGCAGAGTTGAGAAATTATTTTTCTTAAATGAATTGAGGTAATTTCGTCTACCATGTTCCAAAAGAAAAATGTTTGTATTCATTTATAGTGTACCCACAAACAACTGGAATATATCTGGAAAAAGACAGAACAGTTGGGGGAAGAAATTGAGTGCTGTTCAATAGAGAAGTTATTCCAAATCCTCCTGTACTGAAACAAATTGAAATAATTGCATTGTCTGGTATAACTTATCTTATGGGGAGTAACTTGAGATGTTCACAGAGGAAATAACAGATGATCCAAGATGGCCTTATACTGTATTAAGTATAGTGACCATCAAAATTCTTGGTAAGGACCTGTAGACCTGATAATAATGCAGAAAATGTACAACAAGATGTGTATGAGTGATTCAGAAAGAGCATGAAGAAGGAACTGGATGCAACACTCGCTTTCAGCTCCTAAAAATATTCAGTTACTTATCTCCTTTTGAGAGCAGTGGGAACGCACTCTGCATTTTTATCCTAATTGTAAAGGTGAAGGAAGCCAACTTACCAAATTATTTGCCCAGACTATTTGAAATTTACAAAGCAGAACCCATCATTGAGCATATCTGTTCTTCAGGGTGTCTGTACCGCCTGTGTTACAATAATTCTACTGCATTATATATGAAAGCAGAGGCTAAATAAA
Source organism: Scytalopus superciliaris (assembly GCA_013400415.1). Lineage (NCBI taxonomy): Eukaryota > Metazoa > Chordata > Aves > Passeriformes > Rhinocryptidae > Scytalopus > Scytalopus superciliaris. Next base: position 567,874 of record VXBX01000122.1, on the reverse strand, counting down.
TAGTGGGTAAAAAGTCACTTTGGAAACTGCATACAGGAGCACACATTGATGGGGAAAATTAATAGAAACAAAGTCAGTGCTGGATCCTCCGAGGTCTACACTCCCAACACCTGCAAATGAGTCACTGGAAGACTGAGTGAGACCTGCTGCCTTACTGAAGTGTGGAGATACACAGGTAATGGGAAGATCCAGAGACAGCTTCCGACTCCTGAGAAAGATTTCACGGTCTGCTTCATTTCAGCATTTAATCAACTACAAAAAGTTTACTGCTGTGTGTACTCCAGTGCCAGAAACATTATCACCTAATTAAATTGTTTCATTGTTTTGCTATATCTAGCAACACATCTCTTTAACTCTCTGTTTTATTTAGCAGTGAGTTTACTTTAATGTCCTCAGAATGGGATATTAAATTGAAGGGGTGGCTGTTTAAACTCAAGTTCAAATCAATAATACAGGTAGCCTTTTGGTGCCAAATTCTTTGTAACTTAGGGCTTTTCACTTTGCTGCAGTCCTATGTTTGCATATGATTTATGGCTATTCCTGTTGGTGGGACAAATGTTTCAAGGCCTTTTTACCGTTTAAGCTTCCTGTAATCAGTGGAATTTCTCTCTTCTGCAGTTCTTCTGGGTTTACTGCAATGCTCAGTTTCATTATTAATTTCAGGTGTCAAAAAGGCAAACATTTACATATGCCTGACCCTCATGAAAACTGAAATTCTAAATATACAACCTAAAGCCCCTCTAAATAGTAAATTTATTATAAATACCCCAGATTAGCTTTGTATTCATCCTTTATTAATTTTAAGAGCTCTAAATGGATGATACTTAAGTGTTCAAATGCCCTCAAGGTTATTTCAGATATTCTGAGATGGTTCAAGCCTTAAGCTTCTCATTCTTGCAACTATAAATCATTAGCTATGTTACATTGCTGCTATTTTATTATTCCATTTGCATAATGAAAATTACTATATAAATAACATTACCAAAAAGCTTTATATCACTGTATAAATAATTACTATCTATATAAAGGGAAGAGAAATAGAACTACGTCACCCGATGGCTCCTAAAAAATGTTGTAATTCCCGTGTTCATAGTTGAAAAGTTTATTGTGTCTAGTAAAATTTAGAGCTACATAGATGAAAGAAAAGGAGGAAGTACATAAAGTTGTTTGTCAAGGACTTTATTAGGAAGATTATTTTACTAAGAGAATGCATGCTAATGAATGAGTGGTCCAAACTCTGGCTTTGAGCTGGCATGGTGTAGTTCCAGAAAACACAGCTTCTTTAACTTCTGCCAGTAAGTCCAGAAACTGAGGGATTCAGAAATGCAGAGGACTTGCCCTGAGCTCGGCATCCTCCAGACTGGTAGGTATGCCATGTGTCACACTGGTCTCCCTTCCCTTAGCACGCAGACACCTACGGCAATGGTGCTTGTTCAGGGGCACAATGTCTATCTTGCACAGTGGAGGGCATATTCAGCAGGCACAAGCATCCCTTTTGGCTGTACAGAAATCTGTATTAGATCCATATTTAACTTTACTTATAATATCATCATATCTTCATATTAACTGATGAAAGTTAACTGATAAAATTTTGCTTTCTGCTCGTAATCCTTGTAAGAGGTAATTTCTTCCCATGACCTTGTCACTGAGTTTTCACTTCTCACCCATTAAAGAAATAGAAAAATATGCTTTATTGTAATTTCTTTCAAACACTCTATTTATGTGTTCTCCATTTTTCCATAACGATAAACCAACTATCCTATTTTCTAGAATGTAAGAACTGTGGCTTGGAGACAGTCCATTCACTTTCTAAATGCACTATACTTATAAAAATAACCTCACCTCTAAATTATCTATGTTCTTCTTCAAATATTTGAGAATTAAATGTAGTTTTTGGCCTTGAGCTCCCAGAAACAAGAGCAAGATGCAAAATTCTTATGAGAATCCCAGCTGTTTCTGAATTGTATAGGTGCTGTAATGTAACCAAAGTCAACAGAAAGGAAAGCAGTTTCAATCACACATAACACTGTTTCCTTTTTTTATAATTGTTTATGCCAAACAATGATTGCAGAACAGTTTTTATAGCTGTTGATAAGTCTAAATAAACAGTCAGATCTGATTTGATAACAAAACCATTAACATACATCAATCATCATGATTTTATAAGCCAAAAATAGTGTCTTGAAATGGATGTTGACGAAACAGAGAGAAAGTGTAAAAAAAATAATAATAAAAGGAATAGCAAGTAGTGGAAGTTTGTAGCTCCCTCTTATCAAAGACAGTGCTTAGTGAAGATCACAACCTAAAATAAAGTACTTGTAAAGAAAGGAGTGCTTATCAGTAACTCTTCAGTCAGTGGCTAGAAGGTTAAACCAGAAATTTTGTCATGAAATTTTTACCTATAGGTAAGAATTTCTGAATAAATTTCCACAGTTAATTGTCAACTGATTGTTTGAATGGATTCTACTTGAATGTACATTATTGAAACTTGGGTTAAAGTCAGCTTATGGGCAGGGAGAGGAGAGGAGAGGAGAG